>AYEL01060625.1:0-33486 GCA_000484575.1 Olivierus martensii | reverse complement strand
CGAGGAATCATGACAGAGCCAGATAAAGTCGAGGCCGTACGTGAATTTAATATTCCTAAAAACACAAAACAGTTAAGAACTTATTATCCAAAAGCCATTTCTGCAAACCAGACGTACACTACCTCGGATTTAAAATCGACAACCGAGCAATCATGACGGAGCCAGATAAAGTCGAGGCCGTACGTGAATTTAATATTCCTAAAAACACAAAACAGTTAAGCACCTTTTTGGGAATGTGTAGTTGGTACAGCTATTTCATCCCAAACTATGCTACAATCGCTGAACCGCTGTACCAACTACGAAGAAAAAGAACTAAGTGGTCCTGGACGGAGGCATGTCAGAAGGCCTTCGAAAAACTAAAACAGGCACTCATCTCCACTCCTATATTACAATTACCAAAGGAAGGAGAACGATATACACTACACACGGACGCAAGTGGTGTCAGCTTAGGAGCGTACTATGCCAGAAGGGAGTAATCGCCTACGCCAGTAGGACATTGAATAAAGCAGAGCGAAACTATTCAACTACCGAATTAGAGTGTCTGGCTGTTGTATGGGCCGTCGAGAAGTTTCGTAGGTACCTCGACGGCACCGAATTCACCGTAGTTACCGATCATGGGGCGACAAAGTTCAACAAACCTCACAGGTAGGCTAATGAGATGGGCATTGAGACTATAAGAATTTAATTTTTCAGTAAAACACACCAAGGGAACAGAGAATCAGTTAGCAGATGCACTCTCCAGATCTCCCAATGCAACTGATGATAATGATACGGGAAACAGAGAATCAGCTAGCAGATGCACTCTCCAGATCTCCCAATGCAACTGATGATAATGATAAGGAAGACGACTATTGTTCCCGTATCTGTGCTATCATTTCCATTTCCGGCAGAGATGAACTAATCAATGCACAAAGGAACGACGATGAGTGGAGAGGATTATACGAATATTTAGCAACCGGCAGTCTCCCTCCAATCCAACATTATTCGCAGAATTAATAGGTAATTATACCTTGACTAATGACATTTTGTATTATACTAGAAGAACTGATAGATCTGAAGGCTTTAGACCCGTAATCCCCAAGGAACTTAGAAATGCTGTGTTAAAAGAACTACACGATCATCCGACTGCCGGTCATCTGGGTGTCAGAAAAACTACAAAAAAGGTGCAAGGTTGGACACCCCCGTGATTGAGCGATAAATGAAATCGTTACCATCATCAACATATAAAAGATTTCTATAAATTTTTAGGATTTAATTTTTAATCATAGTGATGTAAAATTATTGTATTTCACAATTTGTATACCATGACGTCACAATTTGCATGACTCCCTCCCTCCCCAACGTCATTTTTCGTCACAAATCTCCTACACCCTCCCTCCCCTAACAGCGTGACGTAGTTTATGGACGGACCCTACAGAGTTCACAAGCGTAATAAATTTGGTAACAATACCTCTTACTGTCGTTCTTTTCCGTTTTAGTACAGCTGTAGGGTCACTGACTAGCGCCATGTTGGATTTCCGAAGTTGAAGTGAAGAAGAACCGTTGAAAAGAAATAAAAGGATGTACAGTACCTATGTGAGTCAGGGATCCGTTTCTATAATCTCCGTCAAATCGTAAATTTTCTACGTCGGGTTGTTCAGCACCATATGAAGCGTAAGCGTAAGCGTATAAGTAGTATACAACGAAACGAGAGTATCAGTATTTAGTACTTTATTCTCCGGATTCTCTAGGTTCTCTGACCCAGTTTGTTGGAAGCGTACACAAGATAATAAAACATTTAAGTTAGCGCGTGTGTTTCCACCTAAGCGTCGAGATAGCACCCTCGTCGCGGTAGAAGTTGATTCCAGATGTCAATCCCCGACAATTACTGTATTATGTTAGGATAGTTCTATACAAATTTTTTCTGTATGTGACATTCGAAGAATGTCCAAAATTTCATGTGACGTATCATTAAAATAGTAAGATTGTAATACAATGATATTTACATATATTTTAAAAGACGAAAGAAAGTTTTTTCATCCCTCTTCTAAAAGATTTATATTTACGAGAAATTTTTTAATAGATTTATTGCATTTTATTCACTGATGCTTTTTTTAATTTTTTTTTTCCGAATCAAGTTCACAATACTCTGCAAACTGTTATGAGACTGAAATTAGAAAACAGTATTAGTCAGAGGTTAGAACGGGCATATTCTTGATTACAAAATATGACAGATACCGCCATCTGTTGAGTAAATTATAAATTTTTGTCGATAGTTTAATTATTCAATATATAAGATAGGATCAAAAAGTTCCAGGATTAACAAAAAAGAAAATCTAAAATATGTACATACATCTAGCAATCAAATTTTTCGAAGTATTGGCCTTGACTATTCGCAAATTTTTCCAGCGATGAGAAAGTTCGGCAAACGCTTTGGAAAAGTCATTCTTTGAAATTGTCTTTATGGCATCCGTAGCAGTGCCATTAATCGCTGTTTAATCTCGAAATCTTTATTTTAAGAAACAAGTAAAAATCACAAGGTACGAGATCAGGAGAATACGATGAATGTTGTAAAACAGTCACAGGACATTTATTTAGGTACTGGGTAAATATTTGAACAATATACGAGGCAGCATTAGTACGTAGCAATTTCCAGTTGTTTCTTTGATATTCTTGTGTTTTCCTCCTAATTGAATCTTTTAAACGACTCAAAATACTCAAATATATAGTTTAAGTAATAGGTCGACCTATTAGTTAAACTATATATTTGGGTATTTTGAATATCCCTCAGGATGAATTCGTAATGAATAATTCCTTTTTTTATTAAAAAATTTGATGGCCAACCAGATCGGTTAGTCATCGTCGATGCTTGTGTGCAATGGCGGAACTACAATGCATGGAATCTCGCAACGCTGGGGGACCCAAATCCTCTTTGCCTGTACCAACGATTAGGTCTGTACTTTCTTTATTCCTTTTTTAAATTAACGACATAATATTGAGATCAATAAAAATTAAATGCATCGTGAAAAGAGTGAAACATTCATTGAATCAGAGCAGTGTGGCGGTAGGAGCAGTAGACAAAAATATGAAAATAAAAGATGTGATTAGAGATTTTGCAAATTTAAAATCCAGGAGGAAGAATTTTAAATATATTTTCTTTTAAATATTTTCTTTCAATTGTTTTTTTTTTTTTTTTTTGTGATAGGGGCCCAAATAAGATTTTGCAGGAGGGCCAAAAATTTTAAGTTCCGTTAGTGCTGGTATGCCCGTCTTTAAATCGCTTGTTTAGCTTGATGACAAAGCTTGGTTTCCGTACGCTTCACCAAGCGTGTTAATAGTCTCCACAGGTATTTTTCGCAATAAAAAGCAAAATTTAATTCTAGCTCTTTGCTCAAACGCCCACGTGTTTACAATGCGGTACCGCTAAAAATGTTAAAATCACTAAAGACAATACCACAATTGTCAGTGAAAATAGCGATTCTGACAGATTGAAAGCTATAATCGAACAGATCAAATCGCAAATTGAAACTTCAACTTCCGATTACGATAAGGAAAAGCTAAGGGAACGTTTAGCAAAATTATCGGGTGGCGTTGCTGTACTCAAAGTTGGTGAAGCAACTGAAGTCGAAGTTAAAGAGCGTAGAGAGAGTTGAGGATGCACTGCATGCAACAAGAGCTGCCGTAAAAACTGGTGTTATTCTTTTGGATGGTGTAACAAAACAACGACTGATCCTTACTAATATGCAGCGAGAAAATTTCCAAATTGTATATGGTTTTTAAATTACATGTACTTTCTGTTGAAATTTCGAATTTTTGATATTTTAAAAGTAGTCGTGGAATTTTTTGATCCTAGGTTATATATATATATACATTTAAATATTTACTGTACTGTGAAAAAATATTGAGTAGTTTACTTATTTAAGTTTGTTTATCAAAAAAAAAAATTAGTCAACTTTTACGGTTATAATTTTTACAAATGGAGAAGAATTGAGAAAAAATACAAATTAATAAAAATCAAATATAAAAAGTTGATAGTAAATTAAGAAACAAGCATTTTTCTTAATTTAAATAAAGATATTTGAAGTATTAGAACTTATTTTGTGAGGTTATAAATTAATGAATAATATAACGCAATTAATTAATTAAATTATTTAGTTAATTAAAAAATGTGTAAAATCCATGTCTTCATAAACAATTATTAATCGATATATGATCTGATTATATACTCTACAATAATTTTTTCTTGGTGTTGGGATTTTTTTTTCCGTCAGTGTATATAGGTATTAAATATATAATTATATATTAATACCTATACAGTGTATATATATATATTAAATATTTACTGTACTATGAAAAAGTACTGAGAAGTTTACTTATTTATTAAGTTTGCTTATCAGAAAGAATTAGTCAACTTTGACGGTTATAGCTTTTACAGATGAAAAAGAATTAAGAAAAAATGCAAATTAATAAAAATAAAATACAAAAAAAATAATGGTAAATTAAGAAACGAGCATTTTTTTTAATTAAAAAAATATTTGAATTAATATTAAAACTTATTCGTTCTGTGAGATAATTATAATTTAATGAACAATATAATGCAATTAATTAGTTAATTAAAAGATGTGTAAATTCCAAGTCTTCATAAACGATTATTAATCGATATATGATCTGATTATGCCATTTATTGAATTCACTTGCAGTTACAGAATAAATAATGTTTCTATAGCAGTGATTAAATCAAACGAAAATAAATTACGCCACTCAAAATGTTCTTCTTCTTCTGTTTCTGATATGGAGGTTTTAGGTTCACTTACTCAAAATGTTTACACAGTATAAAACTCTTAAGCAATCGTACGACAGCTTCAAAAATCTAGCAAATTATTCATTTACATGCCAAAATTATAATGTTTCTATAGCAGTGATTAAATCAAACGAAAATAAATTACGCCACTCAAAATGTTTGCAAACAGTATAAAACTCTTAAGCAATCGTACGACAGCTTCAAAAATCTAGTAAATTATTCATTTACATGCCAAAAATTCTATACTAAAAAAGAAAATTGTGGAGTTTAGCGAGCAAGATGATTCTTTCATGTTTCAAAAAGAATTACTTTATTTTGTTATAAAAATCATTATTATATGTAAAAAATATTATTACGTGAATTATGTTATGATTACATATTTTTATTAATCCTCAATTCATGATACTGCTCGTTGAAGAAGAAAATTTGATATAGTACTATATTGTTAATATACTGATTAAGAAGGGATATACTGTGCTTATCAGGCCATTCCTTGCACAGAGAGGTGCCGGATTATTGACAGTGCATAAAAATTTAGTTTAATTCTCCATTAAATTTAATGTTACAAGTTATATGGAATTAGTACAGATTAAAAAATACATAAATAAGAGAGAAGCATTCGAGAATGACAAAAAACACGATCAGTACGATCAGTACAGATCTTTAAATCGCTTGTATAACCTCTTCAAAAGTTTTGTAATGCATATTACAAATTTTTATTGTTATTCATCTTATTAGAGTTCTAAAAGTGCAAAAAACAGTTTTTTCTTTTTTCTGTTTTTTGCTGCTGCACAACAACAACAACGAAAAAAAAAAAAAAACAGAATTTTTTATATATTTTTTTGGTTTTTTTGTTGTATTTATTGTTGCACAAAAAACGGCAGAAGAGTTGAAAAATATTGAACAGAATAAGCACAAAAAATTAAAATATACATGTTCCCTATAGGGAACTCCAGGACTGAGGAGGTTAATAAATCTTTAATGAATCTTTAAATCGCTTGTTTAGTATACTATCTTATTTATAACAATGAAATGATCTTTTGATATCAGTACAATAAAGCAAAGTGTACATAGTGTGCTTTACTCTACATATGTACTATACATAGTAAAATAAATGTACATTTGTAATAATATACAATTGTACATTTCACAGATAAATATTACATTTTCTATTCAGTGCAGACACTTCGAAACATGCCACGAATTTTTGTCAATTTTAATGATGATATCGTCGATGACACGCCTTGTCACGCAATCCCTTTACTGGTCTGGGTAGCTGATGGTCTAAAAATAACGCACAGTGATAACTTCAGAAAGACGTGTAACCATGACTCTTACGTACAATCAGAGTCATAGACCGGATAATTGAGAAGCCGGATTATTAAAGTCAGATTAGCAAATCTAATGTAGTACGTATACATAATAAACTATACTTAATATACTATTCTAGTAAGTATAGTAGTCATTATGTCGATAGCGATGCAGAATAAACACTCTTACGTGATTTCTCAAAGAAAAGATCTAAATATAGTAGGCCTATTATATATTTTAAAATTAATTTATAATTAAATTTTTGCATCAAGTGTAAAAGTTACACTTCAAGTTAATATCTGAAATGATGGGGGAAAAAATCATGATTCATTAAAACCACATAAATAAATATTTGAATACTGTTGTTATATACACATACATTTAAATGAATTATCATTCATTTAATTACAATTTAGCTTTGATATTATCGATTATTGTCTGGTATTTCTTCTTATAAAAATTTACTGATACAGGAAATTCATAATAAATCTGTAATGAAAAAAGAGTACCATTTAAATAAATTTCCGCATAAATGTGGCAAAACAAGGATAAATTTATAAAAAAATAAAAATAAATAAATTAATTACAGTGGACTCCTATATAATGTGAGGGATACGTTCCGCATTATAGGAAATCGCGTTATATCAGACATGCATAATCAGATGATTTTATGCAAATTTAAACTTGTCTCTGAGTTCTTTTATAAGCTTTTACATCTTTTATAATTATTAGCTTCACTGTGTATATAAAAACAATAGATAAAGTGTTATGTATTCTTCTTTTCTAAACAAAAAGTCAAAAAATATGTCAAATAATAAATTTACCCTATGCATTAGACGGGACTGTTTATAGCAGGGCTGTCAAACTCGCGGCCCTCGACGTGATTTTTTGTGCCCTCAACGCTTTCAACTAAGATTAAAATGAGATAATATGTTATGAGATGATAGAAAGTAACTATCTCTTCGTAGTTATGTTATATACTTTGATACTAGTTTGATTTTAATGAAATGTAAGTTGCACGTATTATTTTGTTTCGATTGGCCTTATCGGATATACACATAAAGATGAAACTGATTTTTCAGATCGGTGACACAAACTAAATGCTGTCCTGCAAGAACTACATCGTTTTGTGCGAAATTTCTTACCAAAAAACAAAAAGCCATAAATGAGAACCTGCATTTTTTTTAGATAGACAAATACAATGATCAAATTTCAAACAATCACTCTTTGAAGGACATGTATAAAGGATGCGCTAACGGGCTTGTTGAAGATTTATTTGTTGTATTAACTTATTTAAACTTATTTAAAAAATCTAAGTTACAGTTATTTGAATTTACAAAATTTTAATGAAAGCTTTTTGCTCTTTTGCACAGAAAATGCGACTTTTAACGCCTAATAGAAAATTAAAGATTGATAGCGAGGAATTAAATTTAAAAAATATGTATAATTAAAAGCAATTATATAGTAATTATAGGGGAAAGTAGAGAAAAACCGATTATTTTTCCTTACTTGACACCGCCATTTGACAGCCAATTGCTGAAACTTATTTTTTGTAATGTTTGAATAATAAATTTAACAGTTAAAAAGTTACAAGATTTAATAATAACTTTTAGCTTAAAGTATTAGTTTATAAATAATAAATGGTAACAATTTTAAGTAAAAAGTAATATTTAAATACCCTTACCAACAATTAATAAAAATAAATGAGTTTTGACAATTATTTTCTCGAGTTTGGAAGATTTCATACTCATTAGTATATATATATATATATATCAGGGTTATCTCCTTTAATTGATTTAAAACTTTATATTAAAGTCAAAAGTGATTATCAAGTGTTTTTGATAGTGCAGCTATATTTTAAAATGTCTAAGCAACAACATGTACCGGTTTTGTTAATTTTGATAATCTAACTTTGCATCACAACATTGACAAACATTAGCCACCCGGTTTTATCCCACTTTCCCCTATATTTTTGTAATATATTCATTTGATTACATAATGTTTTTAAATATTCTATCTATATTTTTGAATCCTTAATCCAAAATGTATTTAAAAAAATAATTAAATGTGATATGGCCCGCGGCCATCTTACAGGCCTATTAAATGGCCCTTGAATTAAAATGAGTTTGACACACCATAGCATTGTATGAGAACTAGTTACAGTTTTTTCGACGCGTTATACGGGAGTTTACTGTAATTATAATTAAATACAGTTTTTAGAATAGACAGTTGTAACAAATTTACAACGAATATTAACAAAAATTATCTTTTCTTTCTCTCTCTCTCTCTTTCTCTCTTAATTATTCTATTGATTACTATACCATTTTCGTAATACTTTATTATAATAATAATTATTATATTTTTATTTAATACCATTAACATCATAATAAGATGCTATTAAAATTAAATTTATTAAATCGTATTTACAATACATTACTTGATTTATCTTACTGATATATCTTATTGATAATTATGTTAATGTTTTGTTACATGATAGACAACAATTAAAAAGCTTATACTAATGCTTTTTCCTTGGAAGGAAAAGTAATATCTTAAGAAATCTTTTGAAAAGTTAATTTTTAATCCTAAGAATTAATAGATCTGCATTTCGATATAAAAATTATATTTTCTATACATGTATATAGCATTTAAAACAGAGAAAATTATAGTAAAAATAAGAAAAATTGGTTTGTGTGCTATTTACTAATACCAGACAAGACACTTCATGCTATACGAAAATTACTGAATAATATATTAAAAAGTAATATATTAATTCTAATGTATTTATGATTTTAATAAATATATAAATCATATGAATGCTTCCACTATGCGAGGTCTTTTGAGATTATTTCATTATCTAAAGGCAGGCATTGACTCCAAGTCAAGTACAGTAGTCACTGGATGATTTATTTATGAATCATTACAGCCGAAATTAAACTCGCTGTAACTTTGGACGTAAGTTAAATATTATTAATATTATAACTATAATGGCGAAAAATATTCAATAGGACACATAATGCCAAATTTCAAGTATGAAATTCAATTAATAAAAGAATTAGAGCAGTTTAAAAATTGCAAAAAGCAGTAAGAAAACGTCTTCCTCTTCTCTACAAACAGTTCTATAGATCGCATCGTTCACCTGATATCGATGAAATTTGGAATATGGTGATCGGTTAACGAACAGTTCGGATAATGAACACTTTTTCGAAAGACCGGTTAACGAACATATGTTCAGATAACGAACACTTCACAGAACAAACTATGGGTCCCGCGGACTGTCGGAATGACAGGTCAGCCCGATGGCTGCATGGTAAAACTGTGGCTTAACATTCTGAAGGATCCGGGGGTCCCATTCCTCCAGTTTTTCAGGAGGGATCTGGGCCCGGCCAATTGAAGGTCAGCCTGTGATGAGGATCCGGGGGTCCCATTCCTCCAATTTTTCAGGAGGGATCTGGGCCCGGCCAGTTGAAGGTCAGCCTGTGATGATGGCGGCTATATAAGTGGCCACCTCCAGATAAAAATATTCCATGAGAATATTTCGGTTTAAAATAACCCAGGGGTTCCCAACGAGTCGACTCCCTGGGGGTCGATGAAATTTTAAAGGCGGTGAATGATGATCAAGGAGTCTATTGGGAGTCGATAGCCGAATATGCACCGGCGATTGATCTGCATAATTAAGATCATGAACCCATTGATAACAAAAAATTTATTAATAAAATCGATAATTAATTATTTATTGATATAAAGCTATAACATGTAGTAAGGAAGAAATCATATGAAATAAATATAAGGGAAAGATACACTAAAATTATTTAATATATTTTAAAAACCAAAAATATTTTTTAAAATATATTAATTTTTTATGCAATAAGTGCAAAATAATTTAAAGAATAAATTATGTTATTGGGATGAACAGTTTATATAATACTTAGATAGTACCATATTAAAGAAAAAGCATGCATGTTTCTTTCCATTTTATGATAAATATTATTTCATTAGATATTCATCTTTCAATTTAATATGGTTATAATATAACCACGGTGGCCAAATTGCGGCTCTATGGTACCTTCAATGTGGCTCCATACCATGAAAGCCTATAATTAATATGGAACAAATGCCTATTAATTTAATTTAAAAAATATTATTTGTAATTTGTTTATTTATTATAAAAGGTATGCATCTATACGAAATATATAATAAACAATTTTTGAAACCATTGTTAAGATTATCCGAAAAAATTCATCCGCTCTTATTGATCCAGAAAGAAATTAATTGTGGCTCTCAAGTATTTGAGATTCTCCTATGTGGCTGGTAGTGGCATAAAGTTTGGCCACTCATAATATAATATAAAAATACTGTAAAGACAAAAATGCAAAAATATATATTAATATTGGATATTATTAGCAAATTTATTATGCTATGCCATTTTAATCTAAATAAACACTATGAAAATAAGATAAAATGTTATAGAAGAAAGAATTATAAAATTATCCAATATTTTACATGATGAAACGATTAGTTTGATAGTTGTATTTATTAATTTTAAATTTTTTGAAAATAAAAATATGGCATTTTCAAATTTTTACCGTGTCATTTTATCTTCTCCTTAACTTTAATAATGACATTAGACTGAATTCCTAGAAAAAAATTTTTAAGATATTTGGAATTTTATATAATTTTTATAAAATTACTAAAATAATTCTGTTCAATTATTCAACCCAGTGGAGATTTTTTTGTTGTAAACGTAATAAATTTTTTCTTGCTACAAAGAAGAGCGAAGAACAAAGTTTTGTGTTGATAATATACTCAATACAATAATCATATTTCCTGTCAGACAAACAGATATGATAAATAAATTTAATAAATAGATCATAATTATCATTAATTAGGATTAAGATATAGTGTATTTATGTATCGTTAAAGAGAATTAAAAAATAATACAAAATAATGATAAATAAAATACCACGTTACTTCGAATTCTTTTTATTCGGATTTTTAAGACATAAAATTTGGGTGCGGCTTAAATTTAACATCTTATTTCTCCTGAGCTTATTTTTTCTAATTTTAAAATCCTACTGTGGCTTAAATTCGAAGTAATACGGTAATTTATTCTCCAAATAAATTTTGTAGTACTTAGTAATTATTGTGTAAAATACATTTTTCAACAAATTAAATAAGCAAATAATTTTCTGAGTTAGAATTTGTAATGAGAATTCTGCTTATAATTTTGAGTAATTAAAAATAATAAATTACATAAGCTCCTAGACTTGTTTAAATTTGACTTTATAAGAAAAATTTACATCCAAAAATATTTAAAAATCATCTTTATAATTTTCAATGCAATATTGCAGTTTTAAATAGTACTATTGTAGGAATAATTGACAGTACTGTATCAATAGTTATTTCTCAATACTAAAATTATTGTACATCATAACAGTTGCTGTAATATGATGTAAATTATAAAGTGCATTAATATTGTGTAAATTGAACAAGTGCATTATATTATTATAATTATATAGGTAACCTTTGATTTATGTTAGAGAGATTCTGCCATATTAGTTCATAATTCAAAACTTCATAGTTTAAGTAAAATTACTATAGAAAGTAATAAGATATGTTCCAAACTGTAAAAAGTTCCATAAACTGGTCACTTATTATAAAATCATTTTTATTTTTTCTAATTTTCCAATTTTAAAATCCTACTGCGGTTTAAATTAGAGGGCGGCTTAAATTCGAACTAGTACGGTATTAAAAATTTTAAATTGTTCTGTTTAAATGACTAGAAACTCATTTACTCAGTAGGCTACTAAAATAAAATTTCAAATTAAATTTGCTTAAATTTATTGTTTATTTTATGCTTAAGAGAAAGATGCCAATCTTTTTTGTCTCATTAAAATAATGAACTTATTAACCACAATATTTAAAGAGGCCAAAAATCTTATTAAATTCTAATAATGAGTAAGGAAATTAATTAATTTTTTAAACTGTATATAATAATAATAATAATAATAATACTATTTTAATTCAGAAAATATAAACGAAACTTAGCATTTACTGTTTTCATATTCTAAGTGGGTTAAATCATAAATTTTTTATATTATTATTATTATTAATGCAAATATATACTGTAAATGCATTTTCGTTTTCTTTGCTTACTGCTCGATATTCAGAATATTTCCTGTTTATTTAAAACAGTTTATACTAAGTTTATTCCTCTTAGAACATAAGTGTTTACTAAATAAACGTTAGAACAGTTTAGCTATATTATTAATAGATAAAAACTATTATCGTACCAATAGTTTGTTATATAAACATCAATTATATTAAACGTGAGTACGTCCATTAACTTTTTTTTTTTTAAATTGCAGTAAAGTACTTAACAAATTGTTTCTTCTACAATGTTTAGTTTATATTTGGACGTAGAGGAAATAATGATCACGCGAGATGTTATGATACAGGTCTAGCTTATATTTGTGAGACGGAAGAATTCAATTATTGTTACCAGTTAGACACGTGGATGATTTCGGATAAGTTTAAACATTTAATCACATGCTACTCACTCAAAGTAGTTCAAATTTTCGTAATCATCTATAAACAAACCAAACTTTCAGGATGAAACTTGATAACATTCATGCCATTTACTCCTCATTCGTCAGTATGCGATATCACATAAAACTTGCTCCTTTGACTCTTCTATTCTGTCGGAATTTAAACAGCATAATTTAAAATAGTCTTTTTTTTTAATAAAAAAATCATTTTAAACTATTTATACTTCAACAATTTCTGTTCTGCCAAAGATATTATTGTCTTGCATACAGGATAATCGTAAATTTTATTAAATCGAATTTGGACGTAACATTTCCTTTAACGCTCGTTCCGATTCAACATCCCAAAAATACCTAAGTGAGGCCTTCTAAAGGAAAGAAAAACCAGATAGTTAAGGAAAGTTAGCAAAAAGTTATAGAACTTTTATCTTACAGTTCTGCATAGTTTCTCCCACATTATTCGAATCGTCTATCATATCATTGCATATCGTAAGTCTTTCGTACAGAATTAATAGTTGTTATTATTATTATTATTATTATCTTAAAATATTGTAAATATTTATTATTAATTTAAAACCGATCGACACGTGGATAAAACTATTTCACGCATTTCACTTTAGTAGTATTTTTACAATTAGCATTCCGAATATATATTTTTGAGTCTTAACGTGAATCCTTTGGCTTTGATATTAGTCTATTGTGGTAAATGTTACAAACTTTTCTGTCGAGTAGACGAGAAAATCGAAGAATTAATAGATTCTACAGAAATGGATATAAATATTGGATGGCAATGCCCCATTTGCTATAAAACATGGAATGAAAAAAGAAAGATTGAAATTTTTCGTCATTTTTGGGTTCACTTGATATCCAAAGATCAAGATCTGTAATAAATGTTAATATTAAAATATAAACATAGATAATGGCTAAACATATTATTGAATAAATTGTTTAACTTGTTATTTCTTTAAAAGTGTTTTTTTTTTTTTTTATTTGATTGGTTAATAAAAATTACTGGACTTTTTAATTAGTTTAAATAATAGTAATTTTCAGCTTCCTTTTTAAGAAGATAATTAAATTTTAATGAAATGAAAAAGTTTCGTACGAAGTCATGTGAATTTTCATGGATAACTTAAAAATGCAGATTCTTCGCTAGTTAAAAACTAAACCAATTAAAAAGTTATTTTTGATTATGATACAGATTTGTGTTCATGTTGATCTAACATGATCAAAATGAACATATAAATGTCCTTAAATTGCTCTTCCTTCTCATCCAGCTCTTCTATGGAATCCTTGAAGGTTCGATTATCTATACTGTAAAAAATTAGAGAAAATCATTTTATAACTTTTCGAAAACAAACTAAATATTATGATTAAGAAATTCATTATAAATCATAACTAGAATTATCCACTCTAGATAAACCACTTTATAAACTACTATATATATATATTTAGAAAATTCATGTTCAAAAAACGAATATAATGCGGTTAAATATATAAAGTGTAATGTATATAATCAGTTAAACTGTCTTGATGAATCTTAATTTATGCAGTTAAACTTTACGTTTTCTCTGCATTAATTATCATGAAAAGCGGCCAAGATTGTGAGCAAAATTTGAGAAACGATTTCCAATAAAAGTTTTAGATACATTCGTGAAACGTGAATATAATTTAATTCGTAGTAGATTCATCAATTTTCAAATTTAATGTGCATATAAATTAATAAGTAAATGATAAAATATTTCTCCAAATAGGTATTGTTTTAATGCCTATTTTGAGAAATATTAGAATATAAGCATTAGAACATATCGTGTTCTAATGCATAATTAAATTTATAATAATTATATATGATACAAAAAATACAATTGTTATGGCATCCGAAAAGGTAAAAAAAAAACCAACTATTAATAAAAACCATTAATTAAAGAATCTAATGATTAAAAATATGCGTTGAAATCTTTAAAATCAGAGAATCCGGATAATATTTATCACTTTTCATGATAATTAATGCATTTCTCGTGAATTATCGTGCAATATTAGACAAAAACATTCTTGTATATTTATCACTTTTCATGATAATTAATGCATTTCTCGTGAATTATCGTGCAATATTAGATAAAAACATTTTTGTTCATCATCATCATTTTTCACATAATTCGTTTAAAACAAAAGCATCGCATTATAATATTATTTTTAATACATATGAATAATTCTTATATTGTAGTAAATGTATTTAAGGATAAAATTTCTGCATCAATTTTTTGTTAACGGATCCATTGATAACTTAATAGTTTACTGTTAATTCGAATATTTCTCCTGATATAATATCATTTTGGCTATTATAAGAACCGCATTCGTTTAGCGAATTTGGCACATACGCTAATTTTCATATACAAGGAGAAAATATCGATATATTAGTTAGGCGAGAGTTCGACAGATGTCGCCACTGCCGACGGAGGAAGGGTTTTTCGATCCGTACTACGGAGGAAGAGGAAAGCCCATCGGTGTTCGCTCCGCGGATTGAAAGCTAGCTCCATCACCGCATCTTATGGCGGTGCCGAAGGAGGTTTTGCCAAGTAAAATGGACATTAAGCCACCATCGGGTGATGCGTCGTAGTGTTTAAGTAAAGCTTAAACCCGGACTAAGCCATACGTCATCTGAATGTGAAAAATCAGCGTTTGACGTTGCTGTGCTGAAGTCGGCAAGTTGTTAATTGGATACAGCTGGCCATACCAGCAGTGGCGGGCCTATTTCGGAGGTGGAACAATATGGCTTCTGGCACTAGTAAGCCTAATATGGGTTGCAGATCTAGTGACCATTCCAGCCCTACAACCGAAGTCCAACCGGATTATGAACAAGGTCACGGACATTATTTCACCAAAAAGATTTTTCATAAGCCGACTTATTGTCACCATTGTACAGATATGCTTTGGGGACTCATAGGTCAAGGATATATATGTGAAGGTAAGTTTAATGTTTTAATGCAAATCGTCGTTTACTGTTATCCAAACAAAAAATTATGTATATATAATAATTTTTTTATCGACATTACTTACGATAATTTGGTTAGATCCAGTCGATTCTCCTCCTCGTCTGTACCAACCTCTAGCGACCACTTGCCTAGTAATTTTCATCTTGCTGGCGATTCTCTTGCCGATGTTGCTCTTTATATCTGTTAATTATAATTATCTTCCGTTTGCCGTTTCGTATTCTTCTCGAACCAGTCGTTCCGTGTATTCTTCTCTAACATATTAAGAGCGTTTAAGAATGCAATTAAAAAAAAAGGAAAAAAAATAACAGAAAATAACGTGACGTTAGGAAGCCATATCTCTTCCTAATTATTTAATCTTCTCTTAATCAGCTAGCGATTTTCAATCAATAGAAACGATGTTCGAATCTGTGACGTCACAACTGCTTGAACATTTTGCTAGATCTATACGTCTTCGACTCTGTCACGAATTAAGATTTAACTAACGTTACGGCTCTTAAACGTCAAATTTTTACGTTATAAACTGTTTAATGTGACCAATTAAACATTCATGTATCGATTACCATTAGAATAAAACGCGAAATTACTTTTAAAAAAAATTAATAAAATTTAATTTAAACGATATAACCGGAATAATTATTTTCTTTTTTACTCTACAATAATATCTATATAGTTATGTAAGTGAAATTTTAATGATTAAGAATATTATAAAATTAAAAAATAAAATAAAATTTCGTCCCAAGATAATTTTAGAAGTAATACATTAATATATATATATATATAAATTTTGATAGTTAAAAATGTCAAGTGGGATGAGATATCTGATTAAGTGTGTAATTTGTTTCGCGTTTTAGATCATTTTTAATTGAGTTTAATAGATTTGTTTATCGTTAACGTCAATATTTTCAATCATTCTCACGTAAGTTAACGATTATAAATATGCCAGCATGCGCATTTTGTTAAAAACTGTTATTTCGTTTTGCATTTTATATCGGTTGATATATCATTCAAGATTAATTGGACATAAGCGATGAATGGAAGTTAAGAATATTATAATTGAATAACTTAGGTTTGATTCCATTATACATTTATAAATTAAAAAAAAAAATCTACAAATGATCCCTCGATCGTTTTGGCACATAAAGTATCATGAATAACTTTCGTGCGGTTTTAATTATGTGCAGTCTAAAGCTGATCGTGTTCAGAAGCAATTAAGCTTTCTGAATGTTATAATTGAAAGTTTAAACATAAGAAATTGCAAAAGAATTAAGTATATGTTCTGTTTTATTATTAATATTATTATTATTTATGTCTCGTCTCAATAAAAATTATGTGGCACGTTACCGAGTTAAAATATTAACTCGGTAACGTGCCACATAATTTTTATTAAGAAGAGAATTTTTATTGAGTTGATGTTTAAAAAGTTTACATCTACTTTTAACTGCTGTAGATGCTTTTGAATGAAATTTATGCTTTTCTTCAGCATTTAATTATAGAATTTTAAAGAATTGTCTAAATTTTATCTCATGTTTTATTTACATAATTGTACTTAAAAATTAAAAAAAATTATTATAAAGAATGTTTTTTTGTAAATGTTATTTAATTAAATTCAGTTACTCTATTATGTTTATTTTTAATCAATTTTATTTTATTTTCTTCATAAACTTCCGCACAACTTTTTTTTTCCTTCTTCCTGCATGAAGTGCATAAGGGAATATCACCATCTGCTGTCAACTTGTTGCTTAATAGCTATGTTGCTGCAACAGTTAACTTGTAGCACTATCGGTCTTTTCTACCTGCTTGGCGTGAAATTGTTCGCGTGCTATGTGTACTATATATTGTGTGCGTCATTCAATCTTCATTTTGGTTAGACTCCCTACACGCCAACCCTCTGAAACTATAACAGATAACAAAAACTATCCTTTATGCAAAAAAAAATAATGATGATGATGATGATGATGAAAGTAACCTTTCATCATTGTTTAGTCTATAATGCCGGAAGCACTTGCCGTATGAAGTACTTTTATAATTAAATAATCGTTTCAAATGTTGTAGAATCAATAACTGCCAAAAAATAAATAAAAAATCCAAGTTATGTTTCCAGCAGAATTATGTGCATTTGTGTAAATCAGTTGCCCATTTATTTAATATTATAAAAATAAAATATAAGAATATTCTATTTAAATTTAAGCTCTGAACAGTAGTACATTTTTACACGAGATTTTGGTAATTTTTCTTTGTTTTACATTGTATTATTTTTAATCACGTCTTATTTTGTTTTAATTTAACTACTTTTTTGTACTATAGTAAACATTTTGTATGTATTTCTATGTTCCAAACTAATTGCGGCAATAAAACTTGCATATAGTGGAATATATGATGAAAGTCATATTTTATGTTTTCTCGCTGTGACGTAACTGCGCCATGACGTCACAGCAGATATCACTTATCAAAATGTCGTTTTTGTTATTTTCTAAATGAATTAATATTATTAAGGAATAAAAAAAAAATAACATAACTGGAAAAGAGTTTTTATCTAATTAATTTTTTCGGGTTTCTAGACACGAGTAACGCAAGTTGCAAAAATTAAATAATGTGTTGCACGATTTTTTTTGTTTTTATATTTATTTTTTAATATAATTAAAGGCTGAGTTCGTGCCAAGGATTAAATTTCCTAGCCAAGTTTTGAATTTTAAACTGCGAACATCGTTTGCATTTGCTCTCTAAGTATTAATGTCTGGTTTGATATTTAATACAATTGCTTCTTGACGTTTTAAATAACATTCTAGACTTGTTACAATTATCTTACTGTGTTTCGCTTACCATCTGGCGAATTTTTTCTTTTTTTTTTTTTCTGTATACGGTTTCTTATACATCCGTCTTTTGGTAATTTTATTATTTAACGAAACTAATCGTTTCAAAAATAAAATAAAGTAGCGTAATATTCCAAAATTACATGTGTATTAGATTAGAATATTATATTTTTCTACGATAACATCTGCCGAATCTCTCAAAGATCAATCGCCAGAAGTATATTTTTATTATTGTTGTATCGAATTTTATACACGATAACCAGAAATAAAAACTCGCAAAATAACCTTTTCTACCAGTAATGATTTTGTATCACATGTTCTTCTTAATCGATAACCATCATAATTTTGGGATTTTCTTAAGCTAACAACGGAACCGGAGTAACCGATATTCGGAAGGAATTTTAAACAAAAATGAACCGTATCTGCCGATTTTGTCGATCGGTAAACAGAATTTTCTTAAGCCAGACTAAGAATAATCGATGGTTTCTGCTTAACCAGAAGTATTTTGAGTTTTCTAAATAAAATTAGAATTTTGCGTGGTTATTTATTTTTATAATAGTGAATTATTACTTAAGGTGTATATATATATATATAGAATATGATATAAAATGGGAACTCTAACTGTACATCTCCAGAAATAAAATTAAAGAATCTAGATGAAGAACAGTCGTAACAGAAAATGGGAATTGGCTATAAAATCAGAAGGAATGGAAAGTAGGAGAACTAGGAGAAAGAGAGAGAGAGAAATAGTTCTAAATAAGGAATCTTGAGAGACATAAAATGGAAACTCTAACTGTTATCGAAAAGATTCTAAAAGAAGAACCCTGTGAAATAGAAAATAAGAGAGCTCGAAGCACCACTCGCTCTCTATATGGGAAATTTCGAGAGACAAGATGGAGAGCATCCTGAAAATTAGGAAATTGCAGCCCTGAATAGACATTATTAAAGGATTCTTGTGCAGAATTCGTTTTATATTAAATGTTTGAACAAACTGAAACCAATTCAAATAAATAAAACGATAATTTATTTTTAATGTGATATACAATAATGCCACATAAATCTTCAACAAATACACAATTATTTTATAAAATGTTTTGATTCACATCATGGCGATTATAAAATCGAATTTAAACTTTAATTGTTTAAAACTGACTAAACTATTCTTTAAGTACAAGACAAATGAAAAGATGTAACCTTTCTGTTATATTTATATATCGACTCACCGTCTAATTTAATCGTGACGTATACTTTTCGGTCATAAAACATTCGCCTCGAATATTGTTACTGTAATGATAATTTTAATTATTACAGCAATTTCGCAGTATAAGTTAGTTATACTGCAGTCGACAAGATTGACCTATGCCCAGCAGTGTCACATAATCTAGCACACAGGTTTCCCATCCTTGTCTGTTGAACAGGTATCGATTTTTCGTTGGTAAATGTTACACTGGCGGCAATAGGAGATGGTGCGTACCAGCCAATACTAGCTTGTAGAAACTAGGAAATGTTATAATCGAATTGAATCGCTTCTTGCTAAAAAAAAATGTAACGTTTTCTATTTTATTACTATCTGATGTTATATAAAATTGATCTGTGATAATAGTTTGTCGTCGAGAAGAATCGAAATTAATAAAACGATCCAGCGAAAAATCTCGCACTTAACGAACTACGAAACTTCCGATTTTCTTTACATCTTCGCTGCTACAGATAGTCGAGTCTGTGCTTTTTAATAAGTAGAGAAGAGTAAAGAAACACTCAAGTTTTTTTTTTTACTTCGATATCTATAGATTGTAGTTTTTATGCAGATTTTTTTATGGGCCACAATATAACTTTTTGTAATTACCAGAAAAATTTATTACCACGATCGAAAACGGTCGAGAGAAATTCTACCAAAACAATGTTTGTCGTTCGGTGAAATTTGAATAGATGGCATCCTGCCAAAAGTGTGCAGGTCCTTTCAAAATCGCTGCAAAGTAGAAAATTCTCGAATTCGATAAATTCCCATTTTTCACCTTATATAAGTTAAAAAAGCATATACAGTACATCATCCTTAAGTGATTGTGTTTGCATTTACACTTGCAATGTTATAACAGAAATATATATATAAAATTTATTTATTGAATCTTTAATATATTATAAGTATTATGATTAGCGTAAATTAGCATTAAATTTGCTCAATTGATTGTAATAAATATTTTTTTCTCCGTTTTTAAAAGTTTAACTTGATGTTTAGAAAATGTCGATTCCTAATCGTAAAAAATATATATATAAAGATAGATTAAAGAGGAAGAAAACTGTTAGTGACGTCCGAATAAATAAATTTATTTGGAAAAACCCTTGTACTTCAGTCGATAGAGGTCATTTTTTTTGCAGTTAAAATTGCTTTTTTTATATTATTCTTCTGTAACCTAAATTATTTACATTCATAAAATATGTCCTTTTGGAACATTAATCATGAATTCTCTACATGACTGAAATCCTCTCATTAATTTTTTCATTATTTATTTATGTAATTTTTTTTTCCCTCATCGATGCTTTCCAGAACGAAAAATGTACGTAGTACTTAACCCGATAATTAAATTTTAAACGTATGTAAGTGTTACTATTATATGCGATCACGAAAAACACGTTAAAAGTTTCTTATATTTAGGTAAAAAAAAATAAAAAATATTAAATCATATCTCTAATGAACCTTATCAGTCTCTAAACGAGTCGTTGCGCTATTGACAGTAATTTAATTGTCAAGTGTAGGTGTTAATATACTTTATCAGCAATACAAACAATCTGCTTCATAAGTGCAAAAAAATTCAATACATTTATTATTTGCACGTAATATTTATGCAAGAAACATAAGCAAATCTAATCTTAAAAAAAAAAAAATGGAAAATGTTTAAGATCCTGAATATTATATTCGCAAAAACGTCACATTCAGGATGTACACGAAAAAAAAAAATAAAATTATAGTAAACAACTAATGCAATATATAAGTTAATGTTTTAATAATTTCTTCAAACTGTCTTCTATTTTGTTTGCATTTTAAGCTATTATAAGTAAAAATAAATAATTTTGATATAACCAAGTTTTAAAACTTTCTATAAAAATTTTTTTAATCATCATTTAATAATTTATGACATCGAAAATGGTTTTTCACAAAAGAAGAATTAAAATATAATCTGCTATAAATTTTTTATTCGCGTTATAGATTTTTACCGACCGTCCATTTTGTTTGTTTGTTTTTTTTTTTTTTTACTGTATAATTTAAAATGTCTTTAATTTTAGTGTGTCCTAGAATAAACATCCCTTTTTTTTTTTTTTTTTTTGGTAAAATTCTATTAAAAAGTTGTCGAACGAACATATATATTATATAAAGTTATTTTAATTACGTAACGAAAATTTGCTTATTACGTAATATTTCGATTTTTTTAAAAAATGCAAACATACAGATGTGACGTAAGCGTTTTCTGTAAAAATCGTGCAACGGGTACGAAATATTGCAGATATATATATATATACACACACTCTGGTTGTATTACTATTTAGTGCAGTGTAAATGGAAGATAAATATTCGGACTGTCGCATGGCGAACATGTGCAGTTTGCTCGATTAGCTGTATCTGGTAATTTCTTAGAATTGCTTTTTTCAGACCGGATTCTTTTATCTTTAATAGAGTAATGAGCGATCATCCGTTGAATAATGCTTTCCTTCTCGATTATACAATATTATAAATGTCATTAAGATTAGATACTACTTACAACTTTATAAAAATAATTAAATAATTCTTTCGAATTGATTCCAACACGTTATCATCTATCGCTTCCTACACGTGTATATTTTTTCAAATTTTGTATTTTTTGTAATATTAAAAAAAAAAATTGTGCTAGAAAATCAATTCCGAGTAGGAGTTTATGAAAGTTTTTTTTTTTTTAAATTCTCTTTGCTTATCACTGAGTTAATGAAAAATGAAACTATCTTTGCAGTCGACCTAAAAATTATGGTCTCTATCGTAAATTCCATCTTAATTCTGGTATTAAAGTCTGGAAAATATAAGAGACAGAAAAAGGAGGAAGAAAAAAAAAATGTGTGTCCGAAAAAAAATAAAAAATATTTTTAAATTATTCACGCTCATATATGTGACTGTGTAACATAACAACTCTCATTATTTAGGAAATCTTATACATTTTTAATTATTTTCGTCTATAAGCAACAGGAACCGTTAGAAATAGTTTTCGTAAAATGGAAGAGAATGTTTTTATTTTATTATTTAAAGAAAAAAAAAAAAATGCAAAATTAAACATATTTTATACAGTGAGATTTGTTTGACAACTGATACAAATAATTGGATTTTGCTCTCAAATTAATTTATTATAAATTTTTAAATATTTAGGCCTATATATGTTTTATAACATATTAAATATAATAAATATTCTTCTTAAAATCGAATACGAATGAATGAATAATTAATTTAATGCATTTGTAGAAGAATCATTTAACGAGATGGATATCTAAAGTACGTGTGTGTGTATGCGTGTATTATTCGCGAAACAAAACGCAATTGCTAAACAGATTACTCGAAGCACTATATCGATGTACTAAACGAACCCCATCAAACGAGACTTCCGAACAAAATTGGTCTAATTAGTGGGTGCATCACGTGACGGCCTTCACGTGATTATTCGGGGATGACAATCGGCCACCTTTACGCGCTTAGTGACTATCACAACTTCCTCTGGTTGCGGAGATGACGTCACGCGGCGCAGATGGAACAAACAACCCGGATGTAGCGGCATATGTATACATATATAATATTGTACTTATTCACATAAATACACGTCCTAATAGTTTCCATTTAGAGAAGATTAAACGAGATCAGACGGGTTTTCTGTTGCGTTTTATAAAACGTTAATGGTGGTTGGGTATAAAACGCTAACTGCGGCGGAATCGAAATCCGTATCAGTTCTCCCCTTCTAGTAGAATGCATCAGTCCCGTCATCGACCGAAAAGGATGGACTTGATCAGTGTTGAGTAAAGGATAGAAGTTAAATAGAGATGCAAAGAGGAATTGCTTCTCCTTCCTGACAATAAATATAATATTTAACGCTCCGTAATAGATTACAGTTTAAAGCACCAGAGTGAACGTTGATTGACTGATGCTGAATCAATTTGAGTTTTTATTGAATACATGAATGGAATCGCATGCCACAATTTGTTGCATTTACACAACTTAAAAAAAAAATAAATAAATAAAATCGCTAGAATATCACACTCGTCTTTACGTTACTGATATTTATTAATTGCTAGCAAATAGTCTGATAAATTAATATAAATTTTAGTTTTTTTTTTTTTTTTTAAATCTATAGCATACATCTGCAAAAATTGTCTTGTACTTAAATGTCGATGAAAAATGGTCATAAAAAATTTATTTAAGTATATATTACTTAAAAATTGATAGTGATAACATTTAATATACTGAAGGAAGTACTAAATAACCAAGATTCGTTGCTTAACTCGGTTTTAATATTTATTATTTATGGTGTACGTTTGTATCCAGCAAAATAAATTTAAAAAAAAATATATTTAAGTCACATTTTTTTATGTTTTTACAAAAATTATGCTTGGATTGATTATTTAATATTTTAAATTGTGTAGTAGAATGTTTTACACTCTACAATAATTTTTTCTTGGTGTTGGGATTTTTTTTTCCGTCAGTGTATTTTCTTTTTCAGATGAAAAAATTATTTTTTCAGTAATAAATATTGAATAAAAATGTGTTCTAAAAAATCATTTGTGTATGTTTACTGTCAGAGGAGTCGGTGTCGGCAAAATAAAAAATGTAGGAGTCGGTGTCGACACATTTTCCTGCCAACACCCTAGCCCTGGTTAAAAATAAGGGGTTCTGTTCTCGACAATGAAATTTAATTCTAATAATATTAAGTAAAGATTAATCATAAATTATTGATTTTGTTGAACAATGATTTATTTATCTCAATAAAAGAAACATAGGCTTTAAAATCAAGCAAATTATAATAATAAAGAAATTATATATATCATATAAATGTTAAAAACTTTTTCATTTTTTATAAATATTGACAAGTAGAATAATCTTTTATATTGATGAACTACTGCTGTAAATACAATCCAGAAATGAAAGCACCATGGTTTGTGCCAATAAAACCATGATAGCCAGAGGGTACACAACTTTCACATCTTAGTTTTTCTATTTTAATTTTTCTGATTTTGTGGCAGACAATGGAGTTTCTGCTACAAAATCAATTATATTATATTGCATACAGAATTGTTAGCTCAAATTAGTTTGATCCAAAAAAATTGAGTTTTTTCACAAATAAACAATGATTGAAACTTGAGTTTTTATTAAATAAACTTGCTTTAATGTTTTAAAAGTCTTAAATTTAATTCTTAAGATATTTTAAATAGATAGATATTTATTGAGCAACAGAAAATTATTCCATGAAATTCATGTTGAAATACAGATTACTAAATTTTTACTGTTTATTTTTATTAAATTAAGTACTGTAATTGTTCTTATAATTTTAACAACGGACATGAGAAGATTAGATATGTTACAAATTCCACAGTTACATGATATCATATATTTTTTCAATATAGTATTAGCAATTAAGCTACTTAGAAACAGAAGAAAGAAAATAGTCCTAGAAAGATTCTGTTGAGACAATTTCTGTTCAAATGACGACATTTGATTATAGGACATAGTCAAACAACTATTGAGAAGTAAAGACTAAATGAATGCTGAATGAACTATGAATGCAGGATTATGATTCTGTCCAAACAATGAGAAAAAGTTATAAGTCAAAATGGATAATATATTATTGAATAAAGATATTTCTTTACATCAAAAAAAATCATTATTTACATGTTAAAAACTTCAAAAACTTTTTGGCTAATCTAATAGAATAAACAAACAAACCATAATAAAAGAAAATATGATACACATCTATATATAATTATACTAACCACAATTTTGCCAAGTTTTCTTTACTGTTTCTGTGTTATTAGAAATTACTTCATGTGATCTTTGTTGACGTTTACTATAACGGGTTGAATAACTCTGAATGGCATTGTCATTTGTTGCACAAGCTTCAGATGTTGAGGTTGTTGGAATAACATTTGTGGATTTAGTTGTTAAACTTGTTTCTGATGGTTCATTTGTAGGTTGTGTTTGATAAGGTTTAGGTATATATTTATTAATTTCACCTAGAGGAAAACAAAAATAATTTAAAATGATAATATAAATATAGAATAATAACAGTTATTATATGTGAAAATTTTTAAAAACGAAAAAAATTCTTATGAAAATGAAAATTGTTAAAATCAATTACTAAACAACTAACATTTTTTAAATAAAAATTTACAAAATTCTTACCTCTTTTCAATCTAGCCTCATGTATGTCTTGGCACATTTTCTCAAACTGCTCATCTAATTCACTATCTACCAAAGCATGTGCTGTATCTTTTAAAGCACAGGCACGATGACGAATAAGCCTATCTGAAATACAAGAATTAATTTTGAAACTAAGTAAAAAAAATAAATAAATAACTATACATAGTTCTTATTTATCATTACAATCAACATTACTTAAGCATACTTCAGAAAATAATTATTTTATATATAAATTTCAATAATAATATACATTTAAAAAGCATACTCATTAAAATGATTTTTATTATAAATTTCAATAATAATATATAAAAATTTAAATACAGTAATAAAAAACAATTGTTAAAGATAACTTTGTTTAATTAGTAATATATTGTTTTGAACTTTACCAGTAGGTTCACGAACAGGATTATATTCTAAAGCATTATCACAGATACGATCAATATCTTCCAGAAAATGAGTAACAGTTTCATAATGATAATGATCAATTTTTGTCATCATTGTTTCTAAATCCATTGGATTTTTAATTACTTCTAAATAATCAGGCACCTTAAAAATAATTTTTTATAATTAAATAATAATCATAAAAATAATAAATAAAACAAAAAATCTTGCTTATTTAAAGAATATCATAAAGTAAATAATCTTTGCATCTCTCTGCTTCTACACTATTGTAAAACAGTAAATTTGAAAACTAGTTAGAGATTGCAGAAATTACTTTATTTGACAAATGTTTTCAACTCTACTTTGGGGCCATCATCAAATCTAATCCAAACAGTTACAAGATAAATGTAAATTTATAAGTACAGATTTTTACATTTGCACGAGCAGTGAAAAATGGGACATACAATACACTAGCATACAATTGTAAACACACATTGATGAGGGAGTATTAAGTGGAGTTGATATTTGACTCAAATTTAAAATAACTAAAACATGTAACTGACATTTAAAAAGTTCTCAGCTGATACTATTAATTAACTTGACAATAGTAACATGAACCCAGTCAAGAGTGATAAAATGCAAATTAGCATGTGGTCTAATTAACTATTAATTATGTGAAACTTTAACTGTTTTGTTAAAATAAATCTTCTGAATGTATGAAACCTTATTTTTCAGCAAAGTGTCTATTTTCTAATGCAAAAAAAAATCATTTTTACTATAATTTATTGATTTTTAATGAATTTTTATGAAATATGATACAATCTTATCAAAATTATGTAAATAAACACAGTATCATATTTCATTCAGTTGTAAATCTTTTTCCAAAGTTAAAACAAATACATCTCGTGTTTTATTTATACACAAACCAGGTGATTTTGTGAAGAAGTTAACTCTGACCTTTTCTACTATTATTTTATTATGCTCTTTATTAATTATTATTATTTTCATTATTATTTAATGTATTATATTTTAGTTTAAGAGTTAACTCACTTTTCACACTCTCCGTCTCATAATTTAGAAGTTACATGTTATGGATTAGAAATCCGTATCCCAAACAAACTCTCTCGGCTCTTGACGTCATCTAATCTAAATAATTTACCACTGATCTGATGTGAGAACATAAGAATGATCTCTTATCGATATTTTATTTGATACATAATTTATTTGTAGAGAAGGATGATATGAATTAATTGCTCTGTAAATTAAAAAATTTGAAGTTGTTGCATGATATTATGTAAATGAGACAAGCTCGGGACTGTAAATTACTGTATAAAAACATACATGTCAACTGACACAGAGAAGTGTTTCATATTGCATTAGAGTTGATTAAGCAAAACTTGAATTTCTTTGTAAAGATTGACCATGACTTAAGTTTGTATCGGAGGTGGAGGTATTAGGAATAATTAATATTTAGGGTTATATTGATTATTGTTTTGAATATTTGAATTCTTGAATTTTGATTAAATAAGTTTTGTTGATAACTTGATTTGTGCTTTATTATTGCTTAAATAAAGCTTTGTTATACTTTTTTTTAAGTGTTTGAGTCAAATAAATTTATATTTTTATTATTTAACTTTGTTTTTGAGAATTTATTCAATTCATTAGTATTAATTTCTAATACACCTTTTGTTGTTTAGATCTCACACTTGTTTGATACTTTAAGCCATAAGTTTTCCAGCTGTTTGTTTTTGTCGGTTAGACGTTAGTTATTGATAAATAAGGAAACAGTAAAAGACCTGAACTCAGGCTGAACTCTGGATTTGCAGAGTCGTTAAAACCATTAGGTTGAAATTAGTTTATTATTATTGGTATTTTTTAATATAGCAACTTTGCAATTTTATTACTTGGGATGGTGCAAGGTCATTTGGAGGTGGTGCATGAGTGGGGAAGGCATATTAACAAGGACAATGAAACCTGACAGTGGAAGTGTGAAATATAATTCTTCAATTTCAAAGGATTCTAAATTGCATATTATAAAAAATTTAATATCAAATTCTAATTTTTTATATTATCTGATATGTTTACTTGTTTATATTGTAGTACTTTCCTTCCAAGAAAAGATATTTATTTTCTTAAATTTTTTAATCTGATGTATAATATGCAAATTATTATGATAAATAGAATAAAAAAATTCTTTGTCTTAATAATTAAAGTAATTTGTTCTTTTTCTTAAAGAGAAAGGTTAAAAGTTTAGTAACCATTATATATTGAGATAATGGAGTGAGAATTTGTGATGTGTACATGTCATTTCTAATTATAACATAAATTTCTTCAAGTTTTGTTTATTATTTGCTAAGCCATTTCAATTTGCTTTTTTTTGTGAAACTGCATTCAATGCAAAAAATTAAATTAAAATTTTGAATAAAAATCTTTTTTAATTATTTAAGATTCATGTTGAATAATTAATCATTTTATATATTTTATAATAATTTTTTATATAAAAAAAAAAAATTAAGAGGTGCGTCTCTTCCGATATATAAAAAAAAAAAAAATTAAGATTTTACATAAGAATATAGAAAAAAAATCATACCACAGTTGGATCAACAGGCTTTGCAAAAATAGAAAACTTTCTGTCTTTTGCTAATTTTGTCAAAATTGCTCTTAAAAATATTCTCAGTTCTGTTAAAGTAGCCTCTTCTTGCTGTCTCAAACGTTGTAATTCACTCTCTGTCAAAATTCGTGGTTCTGGCAAAGGTGCCACAGGTAAAGGTTCTAATCTTGCTATAAAAGAAAATATCTTTTTATTATAAAACTATTTTTTGATAAACATTCATATACAGCAATAATGATTAAACTTATTCCTAAACTTTACCAAAACAAATTTAATAGAATATGATGCATAAAAAAATCCATTCCATCACAAAAGTTTTTTATTTGCATATAATATTCTATAAAACAATTAAATTAGTGAAAATAAATTGCAGCTTGAAAAAATTGTATATAACAAATTTTTATAATATATTATTAACCCCTTCAGTGCCTTTGATGTGTATAGACATCAAGAAAATGGAACAAAAAAAATGATAAAAACAAGTTGAAAAATTTAATCCTGATTTTATTAATTCAGCTTTTGCAAATTGATTTTGTTGTGTGTATTTGTTGAAAATATACCCTTTTGGATAGGAATTCCTAATTTTTTTCAATTGCCGAAATATTTTTTAAACTACAAGTAGGCCTTGATTAGTGCGAATAATTAATTCCACGAATTTCTCGCACTATTTGAAGTATTAACTCTATGTAAAATATGGTAATTGGTTCTTGCTTTGTGAGATTCCGACCATTAGCCAACCTTCGTGATGAATAACCACAATACTAACTTAACACTAACTGTTTAAGAAATATTTATTTTCATATTTTATATCGTTATTCATCATCTAAATTAATAACTTACCAGCATTTGCTTAAATGTTCGCTTTACTATTCGGTATGCGCTTTTGGTTGCAGTCTTCAATCCATACAGCTAAAAGACGCTCCATTTCTATTACAAAACTTCTATTTCTTGTACTTGTTTGCAAACCACAATAAGTCGATGCAAGTTTACTTTTCTCCTGTATTTCGTTTGCATGTTTTATGATATTCCGTTTGGTAGATTCAGGCATTTTGAGATCTAGTCCTATCTTAGAATTAGCGTGACCGCTTTTATGTCACTCAATCACATCCGTTTTTTGCTGTAGCGTAATCACTAACCTCTTCTTTTTTTTGTATCCTGTTTTATCGTCAAAAGTGTTCTTCCTATTATCCATTTCGATACTTTTTAAAAGAGAAAATTCTGTACTATACTGTATGTATACGATAGCAAAGCTAAATAATAGTACAATAATGTTAAACAGTTAACGGCAAAAAGCCATCTTTCTGATGTTTCACCCCTTCAAAGCCAAGTGACTGTTCTTGGACTGCTCCTCGTCCGGTTTTACTAACTGAAAATTAACGGTAATTTGTTAATTGACATCATAAAAGGAAGCAGAGCTTTGTTAGTAAGACTGGTCTATGCTTACAACTCGCATTATTTGAATATTTGCTCACAATAACTGAAAAACGGTATCAATTTTATAAATCGCACTAATCGAAATCGCATCATTCGAACTCGCACTAATCGAGGCCTACCTGTATGTGCAAACATTGTTTATAATTGAACAGCTTGATAGAATTTAGATTTTTTTTTATCTGATCTTGTTGATTTTTTTAAGTCTAGTATATTAAAGTTATTTCAATTTTGGGATGAGATGATATTTTTGAAATTTTAAGTAAAAATTAATTTTTCACACAAACAATAAAATACTGAAAATTGAAAAAAATATTGTAGAAAATAGGAAAATACTGGTTAATTCTGTTAAAATGAACTAAAATATATCTTAATCATTCATTTTTTGTTTCAATTTCACCAAAATTTAGAAGAATATCATGAAAACAGTTATTTAAATGTAAATGGCACTTTTATTGATTTACAGCAGTCACTTGCAAAATTACAGCCAAATCTAATTTTCCCAGAGAATACCTCCATATGGTACTGAGTGGGTTGATATCATAAATAAACAGAAGAAAAATTTTTCCGTGTATGTACATAAACTAAAACTGCTGAAGAGGGCTTAATCAAGTCAAAATCACTTCAGTTTCTTTATAAATAATAATAAACAGTTATTAAAGTATGGCGACTTCCCCCGATCCACTATATATAAAAAAAGATGATTAGCATCTTTTCTATTTACTTTAATCGGAATTTGAAGTCTTGTTCTACCGTCTTCGATCAAATACAATTTCAATAAACTTTTTATACTCATGCAAGCTATGCACCACTCAAACATATTCTCACTGCGATCACTCAGAGACCTCATATTACTTTTGGATTGATTGTTGGACATTCCTTACTGCATTTTTAAATTGAAAACACGATTATGTTAATTATACAATAACAGCTAAAGCTTCTAGTTAGCTTTTCTAATTAGAAGCTTTAGCTGTTATTGTATAGTTAACATGTCTGTCTATAGTCTGTTTCAAGATAACCTGACAGCCGAACAACCAAAGGTAACACTCTATTCATACGCGATTTATAAATAACACATTGTCTATTGGTCTATAACAGTGGTGGCCAACCCCGCGCCCGCAGTTCGTCTATTATGCGCCCACGGAAAGATTTCCAAAAAATTAATTTAAAAATATCCTTTTTTAACTTTTCTTAGTCATATGAAAATAATTTCAAAATAAGTAATAATAATTTTATTTCATCTTTTTATTAGTTTGAGTTTACTGCAAATCTACTAAAATAGCGTTTCTACTGAACGAGAATTGTAATTTACAAAATTATAAAAAATAACTAATAGGCGGAAAAAATTATTATTCTTGTTACCACAGCAATATTAGTTAAATTCCCTAAAATTAGCATTTAAACCAAATCTAGTAGAAAAACAAAAATTATATTTTATTCTATTCGTTTAATGAACGTTGAATTTCTCTTTTTCTTTTTAAAGTATGTATGGAAATATGCATAAATGAAAACTAACTCCAAAGCACAATAATATATTTTATTTATGAAAATCATTTAAAACAAAATAATAATAATAAAATATAATCTGTAGTATCACATAAAAGTAAAATAATTTTAATAAAATTAGATAATTCAAATTAAGAGTTATACACAATGCAACTTGATAAAATCAATAAAATATAAAATAAATATTTTAATATTTAAAAACTGAAATAGCATAGATTTGATTTTAAAATCTTAATAAAAATTATTTTTCATTATTTCTTTAATAAGAATGATTTTTTTCATTATTTATTTTAGTTTTTCTATTTAAATTAAATACTAATAGAATTAGGTACATTCTTAGGATGCAGAATGGAATACGGATGCTGAAGTCTGAGGTTTCTCTGTTCAATATTCTTGCCAATATCAAATAGGTCTTTCTTTAATCTAAAACAAAACAAAAGTTCACTCAAATCCTTCATTAATATGTTTTTGATGATTATGATTGAAATGCCATATCAATGACTCAAGGAATTACTGTATTCAATTTTATTAATTCCGTAATCACTGAATAAACTTATCTTTACAGTAAAATTAATTAAGAACTCTTACTCTTTAACGATTTCAATATCTATTGGATCAAACAGATATTGAATTTCAAAATTTCCAAGAGAATTAGTTCCACGAAAGCTTAATATATGCATTATCGTAAGTATATCCCTAGTAACATTTTTATCAGGCAATCTGTCTACAATATCTTTTTCAGTTAATGGCATCTATAATAAAAAATCGAAAATTATTTGAATTCTAGATTTCTAAAAAAAAGGATTCTTACTTTATCTTGTGGTGGTTCTCCAAAAAGGCTTAATGGATAGTTTGGAACGAATCCATATTCATCATATTGCAAGAAATTATGGGCAGCATGATTAATACTACAGATGCTAATAATAGATGTGATGACATCAATAATTTCATCAGCTTTGGTAAATCCCATTTCATTTCCAGGTATACCCTAAGATGACGATTAATCAGAATAAGGCTTAATACTTCTTAATAATCATTATAACTTATGAATTAATTTTTGTTTTAAATTTGTAGTTTTCTAAAAATATTCAATCATTCAAATGTGTAAATACTGGTTTTTCAAAATTTAATTAATATATGTAGGGCTACTCTTCCACAAAAATTAAGAAATAAACAGAAAACTGTGTAAAAAATATTACAGCCAACTGTGGGAAACATTTAAATCAGGATAAGTAAAAACCAAATACCTATAGGTAATGTCCGTTAAGTGTGATATAAACGTCGAATACATGATTCGGATTAATAAGCTATCAAAGACGTTACAAAGAAATCATTTCGATGATAAATTTCAGATAGAAAGTCATTGGGAAAATGAAGGCAACATTATGGAAACAGGGAAAATGATAAAATATCAGCAGACGGTGGAAACAATTCAACCTTATGCGAATGATCTAAGAGCTAACAGATATTGTCCGATGATCAGCTCAAGACAGGTCGGCATTAAATTTTCTAATAGTGAGTTGCCTTAGAGACTATACAGTGTATCATAATTGTTGCGGATATTATAGCATTTACAGGAATGAATATGCCAAATACACTGACGGAAAAAAAATCCCAACACCAAGAAAAAATTATTGTAGAGTAATGAAATTTGGACAATGCATTTGTGTAGTTAACATGTTTAATTGATTAAATTTTCAAGAT
>AYEL01060623.1:0-17429 GCA_000484575.1 Olivierus martensii | reverse complement strand
TGGAGGGGGACCGGATGGTGAAGGACGGGGATCACCGGGCCGAGCCCAGTACCCCGAAAAAATCCGGGATCAGACCCGGGACGCGAACTCGGGTCCTCCTGCGTGTTTAAATTTGTATTAGGAAAGACTAAAATGATTTATTGGATTACATGCAAAAGATTAGAATATTTAGATTAAAAAATTATAGTGTAATATTCTAAAATGAAAATAGACGAGGCCGATAATTATAAGAAATATTCTCGAATTAATTCAAATTTTATTTTCATTTTCTCAAAAATCTTGCGAATTATTAAATTCACAGATTCTTTTAAGTATTGATAAAACAGGAATCAGAATATATTTAACTTATGGAAAACAATTTATAATAAAAAAAAAAAATACAGTATTTCGAATTTTGTATTATTATTATATTCCATAGGAAAGTATAATACAGTAATCATGAATATTTCGGGATTCCTAGACAAGATGCAACAGTTCTTCTCAAGCCTGTATATATGTGTATATACAATGCTCGTATATATGATTATTTGAAATAAGAAATTCTAGATATAATGATATTAAAATATTTTCTGCAAATATCTGTAATATAGCATATACGTGTAAACGACAGATAAGTAAATGTAAATACTACATATGCGTATAACATATATATACATATACATATATATAAACAATAAAAAGTAAAATTAGTATAATTATATTTTAACAGGATATTATTGACCATATAAGAGAGATGCGAAATTTTCTTTTCAGAATTGTGATCGAATCATACACTGTATGTTCCTTAATTTTTCATGAATTCAGTCTAGGCCTCTGAAATATGCTTTTAATTTTTGTATTAAGTAGCCTAATTGGTAAATCAATGATGAATTTTCTAATTAAAATATTTCGAGTAATCTATTGATTTAAAGCATTAGAAAACCGAAACTGAAAAATCTGGGGTCCAGAGGATGAGCGTTATCCACTTAAAGTGGATGAGCGTTTTTCAGTATAACGTACAATGTTATTCATTACTCATTCCTGCTTGCTATAATGTATCGATATTTGCTATAACATACTCATATATAGTGTTGTGCTTGTTTTAAACCATTAAATATTAATATAATTATAACATATCAAATAATGCTAAAATAAAACTTGTAATAAAGATAAAGTTTTTGATAGATTGAGATTGCAGATTGTGATGAAATTATTATTGAAATTAACGTTGATAAAGCAATTTAAAAAAGTGAAATAAGCATGAATTATACCTAATTAATTATGAAATATAGGCCTATGATTTACAAAATATCAATTTAGAAACAATCTTACTTATAATGAAAAATAGTTCTTAATTTTTCTCCTTTTCCTTAGAAAAAATAATACATAAAATTATAGTATATATTACTCAAAACTTAGTCTATTAACCGTATTTTGAAAACATTGTGATTAAAGTTAAGAAATTAATTTTTAATGTGTATATAGAAATATTTATTACTGTGCATACGATAAAGTGTAATTAAGTATAATTTATACTTACACATTAATGGCTATTAAATTAAAAAAATGGGGAGCCATTAATCTGAAAAGTGGATGAGATGGCGATAGGTTGCGATGAGTACAGACTACTATTCCTTCTGCTATCAAATGAGTAAAACCTAGAAAGAAAAATAATTAATATTGTAGGTAAATTTTTATGAATTAATTTACATATGAATGTAGGGGTCGGCAAACCCCCCATGTGTATATATAAAATATATATATATTTGCATTTGAATTAACTATTTTTCAAAATTGTTTTCTTTTCTTTATGCTGTTTAAAAATTGTGTGATTAAATTTATTGTTTGTATATGTAATAAAACAAAGAAAAGTTTCTTTCTAAAATGATTGATTTATGACTAGTAATTCGGTTTGTAGTAAAAATATTCGAGGATAACTAGATTTTCAGTTTGATCTTTTGCCAAGAAAAGATCAACCATGTTATGACAACTGTAGATAAATGAAGTTTTCGCAACATAATATTGTGTAAAACAAATAAATGAGAATAAAAACATTGAAAAATTATTATATTTATGATATCCATTAATATTTATGATTTGGAATAAAAAATTCGAGAAGAAAAATCGAATTTAAGGCACGATTCTCGAATCTGTTAACACGAATATAATAGTACATATATAAAAAATTTTAAGCGTAAAATTAGGGCAGTATATATATGTAAAAGCTAGAAAAAGTAAAGCTTAAGACTTCTTTATAAGGGGCTTCAGCTTTACTAAATAAAAATATAAAATATTATGAGGGGCCTCTTAAATGTTGTAGCTTGGGAGCCACAATTCGCATAAATCAGGTATACTTTTCTTTGCAACGGCTTCAGCTTTACTAAATAAAAATATAAAATATTATGAGGGGCCTCTTAAATGTTGTAGGTTGGGAGTCACGATTCGCATAAATCAGGTATACTTTTCTTTGCAGTTATTAAATTTAAATACACATTCACATTAAAATTAAAATAAATTAAAAAAAAAACGCAATGTCACAATAAAAATTGGTGAAAAATTAAACATGGTGATAACAGAAAGCATTAACTTTGCAAATAACATCTGTTACAGTTAGAGCAAGCTCTTAGCAGTAAGCTATGTTTTGATTTATGCAAATTATTTAACACAAAATTTTTGACATGAATTATTTGCTTATTATAACCTTATTTACTAGCGAAAATATTATCCCCTTTAAACAAGTTTCTAGCATATCACAACCATCAAATGCTGCTTTTCTGACATCTAATAATTTGATTTAAAACTGAAAATTCTAAATTTCTTGCATATATTTGTATAAAATAAACTATTTATTAAATAACAGTAAATATTTTGAAATCTATTTTAATGGATACTTCTAAAGATAGTAATTTACTGTTACGGGTCACACGTTTAACCAATTACAGCGAAATTTATCACGATTAAATAATACGTTATAAAGTAGTGTCTTTTCTGCCAAATTTTCGTCTTGTCTTGTCGGAAACAGGAACCAGAACTAATTTGTCATCACACAGCAGCGACGCAACGTGACTTCGTGTATCCAACATAGATTCGTGCTGTCGAGACTAAATGTTCTTAATTTGATGGATCATGCCAAATTTTATCGTAATAGCATACAATTTGGATCAAGCAGCGCCGTAGCGACGCGAATGCTAAACGAAAACAGTCAGCGAGTATTTATAAATTTCGTATAAACTTAAAAATTCAATTACACATATTTTGATTCCATTCATTTAATAATCTAAATAAGAATTATATGTAAAATCATCATTATATATATTATTTTTATATACTGCATAATGATTTTTTTTTTAAATACAAAAATTTTCGTTTCCGATAAACAGAAATCAGAACGGATTTATAAACTTATATAGTCGACTGGTAGAAACTCCTTTATCTATCGATACTGATATCGACAGATCATTAGATCATCTGCTGTAACTTTTCGTCATTCGGTAGATAAAGTATATTATTTATCGCAAAAGTCTTCTGACAAAAACTTTCTATAAATAAAACGGCATTTGAGAAAATTCACCTAATAAATACTTTAGTTGTGATTTTATTTGCACGCAAAGTTATGAATTACAATTTTTTTTTTTTTTGTTATCAAAATCTGAATTTTACTTGGTCAGCCGATTTTTTTCCTTTTTTTTTTTTTTTTTTGTTATCAAAATCTGAATTTTACTTGGTCAGCCGATTTTTTTCCTGTTTGATTGTTCAAAATTTTCAGTTACATTTAATTGGACTGTACAAAAAAATAAATCAATAAATAATAGCCAATTTTATGTTATAATTATTTTATAACCTAATCATTTAGTTAGCTATTAAGAATTTTTAAAACAGAAAATTAAAATTTGTCGCACAAATCTTATCAGAACATTTAAAAGTTCAAATATTTCGTCAATGATTTTTATTTATTTTTATTATAATTTAAAAAAATGATTTTTATATTCTATACAAGTCTATAAGTGGCAATACTGCAAACAAAAGAAAGAAAATACATTTTATAAGAGAATGATTCAAGTCTGAGATTGCAGATATCTTCATATTATTTGTGTTTCTATGTTAGAAAGGCATTTTATCTTTCTAACATATATAGATAGAGATTTCATAGATAAAACATAATTTTATATAAATTTGGTACGTTTTAAAATTGCAGTGCTTATCTAACTAAAATTTAAAAAGAATAATATGTGAAAATAAGCTATTATAGTTGTAATTAGCAATATGATTGCATATAACAAGTATTTCATTTTCATTGGATAAATTATTTTTGAGCTGGCCAACTTTATCTTCAGAAATATTCAAAAATTTTAGGGAATGATTTAATATCTCGTTTTATTTATTATTAGAAACAATTAAATAAATAATAATAAAATTTATTAATAATTTTATTAGCTAGATATAATTTGTTAGGAATGGCATGGCATACATCTCGATTTTCCAGATTTATTATTTTATTGTGTAAAACGAATCTATAGCCATGCCGAAAAAATTTTATTTATCATGAATGCTCATGTTTCATCTCACAATGGTAATAGTGATCCAAATCCTAATGCATAAAGATAACATTTTCTATGGATTATAATTAGGGTTGGATGGGATCAAAAAGTCAGCATTGTGACCATTTAGTATTCTATTATGCACTTTTAACAAAATTATCTCATCACATATCCTCTCATACAAATAAAATATATTAACTTTTTCAATGAAATCATGTAAGATCTTCCAGTACAGCAAAATATATCAGATGAACGTACTGTATCTTTGTCGAAATAAGAACCACACATTCACTGGATATGTAGCTAGGAGTTCCAACTTCATTTTGACATCATCCACAATTAGGATTATTAATAGTCCATGTTTTAAATGAAGACCTCTCTCAAGATGAGAATACCCTATAACGATTGTTAGAATTTTCCATATTTAGCCTCTTGTTTTAAGGATCAAAAATGCAATGAGTTTTAGTTTTTCTGTAAGTTTTTTTTTTTGTACTTTTTATTTGGTTTTGACTTAAACATTAACAAACGGATTAAGATATCACATTTGTAGAAACTTAAATATTAAAAAAGTTTTGTTTTATATGCGTAGTTTCGGATAACATGAGAGATGACATACTGTTATGATGATATTGATAATCAATTGTATTAGATATGCTTGAAATGATAAAATGGTCATAAACATTTAGGACAGTTTGATAATTAACCTTCTAAACTAATACTGTAGTCTCTTCAGCTGAATGAAGGAATTTTTTACTACACAGTTCTTCATAAATTTATATATAAATCAAGTAGACATCTTATTAAAATGGTTTCTGTCATTACAGCTGAATGAAGGAATTTTTTACTACACAGTTCTTCATAAATTTATATATAAATCAAGTACTGTAGACATTTTATTAAAATGGTTTCTGTCATTACAAAAAAAAAAATAGCAATTTTTAATAACAATTTATAGTTTTGAATTATATAGACTATAATATGTAAAATATAATATTGTAATTTATACTTTTTTAAACATATTTTCGTTATGTGATATTTAGCAAGGAATGTATTTTATCGCCGAATAGCAGTGATGTAAAAACTATGAATGTCTACCGTACATTTGAAGCTAAAATTAACTTCGGTGTTTATATTCCGAGAGACAGATTTTAAACTGTTTTGTTAATAATAAATGCCTTTCCTAGACTAAATTTAAAAATTATGAAACGATTCCGGAAACTGTCAGACCGTAGTTCATTTTTCGTTTCGTATCTTAACTGTTATTTTTATACTGGATGTTGATATTAAAATGTTTGCTATTTTTTTATTATTGCTAATTTTAGAATATTTACATCGTATATATCTTGAAGTATATTGAGTGGGAGGGAAATTATTTAAAAGAACTTGTTATAGAATCAGTAATTTTAATTGTTATCGCTAGATGTCATTAATATTTGTTACGATGGTTATGATTGAATGATTCGAGGTTGGTCACGAAAGTGGTGTGTTTTAGCACGTTGCTATTTTATTTATTATTTATATAGAAAATTTGAGTGAGTACAGTCATTTTACAGAGCTGATATTTTCGTGTTTAAAAAATAATAGATATTTGATAACCGATAACGTTAATATTGGCATTCGCCAATGTAAATAAATATGATCGTTAGGCACATCCTTACGTATTGTGTCGCTGTTTCACATTAAATGATAGATATGCAAAATATATAAGGATGTGCCTAACGATATAAGTTTTGGAGAGGATTTCAGTAAATTCTGTTCTTACAATACAAATTGTAATTGGGTAATAGGTACAAATAATAAAAAATAAATTGATGAAGACTATAGTACTTTTCTAATGATAAATATTAAAGTTGGGTAAAATTCGTGAACACTTACCCAATTTGTACTAAAAGTGCTTGATTATTTTCTTTTAAAAATTAATTAGGATGAATAATCTCTATGCAATACCATATTCAAAAACATAATATCCATCATTCATCCAATTTTTAGAGGTAAGAGACATGTGTTCAAGAATTTTAAATTGCCTAAAGTTGTTCTCAAGGGTCGAGAATCTTGAATACTTTTCAATTACATTTACAGGATATGTTAAAAGTTATTTAAAAGAATAAAAGCTGAACGTCTATTTTGTTTATATTTTATACATTATAATCTGTTTGAATTAATTAATTATTAAAATAAAACCTATAAAAAGTTTGTATGTTTATTTTTCAAATACGTAATTGCAAATATAGTGATATTTTTATCTATTATATCGCGCTATCCCCGATAGCTCTGATCGCTCGACAAACACTCGATGCTACAGTAAATTATATGTTTGCCAACTCAGTATGCAGAAATTCGCTTATGGTAAAATAGTAACCATTTTTCAGTATTGGCGAATTATAATTCACTTATTCACTGTTAGTTGAGACCAATGATTGAGAATGATATAGGATGAGACATCCAACTGCGTTTTCAACCAACTCATCACAATTGTTACGACAGATTATCAGAATGTTGATTGAATATTAGTAAATTTTTGTGTACTTAGATGCGGTCATTATATCTGGATTCAGTCCAGTACAATCTCTAGAACTTTTAGCGCCCCCAGCGAAAATTTTTGTCAGTTTTGAAAAGTAAATAAATTCATAAAAATATCATATTTTATAGTATGTTCACCGTTTAAATTATGTGTAATAAATAATTGCATCTTACTACAATAATAATAATAACAAAATACAAAATGCGCAAGCGCCCTCAGCGGGCGCTCTTCGATCGTATGTTGAGCCGGCCCTGATTCAGTCTAATATACTAGTTAGTCAACTGCTTTATTTTAGTGTTATCGTGATTATGATATTGGCTTTTAAGCGCAAATGATGTGAATGAGCTAGGGTTACATCAAAGAAAGCGGTTTTATAGTTTACTGAGATAATTTAATTGATTTGTAAATTATTAAATATCGTATTGTTAAGAATTTTTGCAATAACTTCAGCATGAATGATTCATGTAACATTATGCAGTCTGTAGTTAGGTTATTCGAACTTTAATTATATTATATTTACATGATCTATAATTTATTAATTTATATATATAGACCGTTTATTTTGAAAGTGGTGTAAGTCCGTTTTTTTAAAACAATGAGATATTACATAAATAAAAAGTTTATACTAAATTAATGTAATATTTCAGTTTTTTTTTTTAAATGAACTTACACCACTCAAAATAAACGGTCCATATATATATATATGTTAATACAATTTCGAAAGAAAGATTATATATTTTAACGCAAAAATATTCAATATTGGGAGAAAAATGATAATTTTGATTCTCAGGATCCAAACCCAATTTTTTCATAAGTTCTCAAGTTTAACATTGCAAATTTAATATTCGCAGTGTTTTTCAAGAGCGTAATCCCCCTGAATACTGAACGATTATTGTATTTTATATTCCATCTGAAGTACTGAATTTGTTCTTTTGACAATCTTTAATATGAGTTGGTTGGATTTCTCTTTTGTTAGTTTTAGTGAAATTGCCTTTTCACTTGGTAGTTTTGACTTTCAACTCACTGTTATACTTGAATAATGTTTTTATGCAGAACTGAAAAAGGGGAAGTCTTTTTTAAATTTTTTTAGATGTTTCCTTATTCAAACTATGTGATTGTGACCCCCAACATCTGAGGTTATGTATTATATTCATTTCTGTCGAATAAAAACCATTCTATATAATCAAATATGATAAAAAGTAGAATCATATTTTTTTAAAAAAGATAATTTTGAATTCAACTGAAACTAGAACCAACTAAATGAAATTAATTTTTATGAAAAAATAAATATATCCTGTACTATCAGATTTTTAAAACTACGGTATTCAGATACTGTAATTTATTTAAGCTAAATATGAAACACTAGCTGTGAAAAAAGAAAACGTTTTACTTAAAAATGTATTGACATCAAATTCATAAAATTATTTTAAATTAGTTAAATAGGCAATTTGGAATTATATTATCTTAAAATATACTAAAGTACTATATATGTTATGCTATCTAATAAATATAATTGCATAGTAATCTTTCTATAAACATTTATCTAGTATTTTTTCAAATATGAATATATAATAAAAATTTCTATACAATTAATTGAAAAAATTGCATAGTATTTGCTGATTATTATTTCAATACTGGTTTCCATATTTCATTCCAGAGAGAAAATATAATTTTTCGAATTTTCGAAAAAATTATATTTCAAGATTTCAAATAAAATTTTGTTAGTTGAATGGGTGTTTTAGATAGATTACCATTCAATTAAATTTATATATATTTTGAATAATTTAATATTAAATTTATTGATTATGAAAGTTATAAATTCAAAAAACGAATACTTTTAGTGATTGCTTCATTTTTCATACTTTATAAAATATTTAATATTAGCATTTTTATAGTAAAAATTAAATGAAGTCAGTAAGATTATTTAACAATCGTGATGTATGGTATAATATTCTTTTGCATATATTATAGTCGGTTTATATTTAATATAAATTACTTGAAGAAAATTTAAGTTGCTCAGTTTTTCTGTTAATTTATAAAGAAATGCATAGAAAAAATAAAGTTTAAAGATTTATGGCATTTTTTGAAAACTTTATAATACTGTATATTTATATTTAATTAATAAATAGCTCTTATTAGCCATGAAAATGAGCAAATTTATTCATTATTCAAGGAAAACAACTGGAAAGCATGACCATACAATTTCCAAAATTTATAATTATCTAAAGTTGTATGGATTTTATAATTTAAGTATCAAAATAGAAACTCTCTAAATAAGCAGAAGTATAACTATTTTGAATTCAATTTTGTTAATAGAATGCAACTACTGTAATTGTTATTGTGGATAGCAGGATCCTTCTGGATTTTATTCTATGAATCTTGCTATGAATTTATTTTACATTACTTTCATATTAAAACTTACTTGCATAATTTTATCAAATATATTTGTTTTAATTTTGCACAGATTTCATACATCACAAGAAAAGTTCTGTACTGTCATTTTTCCTAAAGGATATTTCTTCAAATTTCATCAGACATACTATAGCTATTTTAATAGATGAATGTTGAAGCTTTTTGCCAATGCAAGTGCTTGTTGTGATTTCTTGTGTTAGTAGAAGCAGCAGAACTCAGTTGTTTATAGAATTGTAACTATTACAAACGTTAACTTTATTTTTTGAAAAATGCACTTAAGCCACTTTCAAAATAAACAGCTTATTTATTCGAATATATATGCAGTATGTTATAGAAATGCAGTATTGCGTCGATTAAATTTTGTCATTGCCATCCAAAAAAAAGTCATACCTTGCCTTATGTCGTTAATTCGTTCCAAGACTCGGGACTTAAATCGAATAAACTCTAAAAAACGACCTAGAGCTCCTATAAATATCCCGTAACGTCACTAATTACATTTTAAAGCTTTTAAATAATTTTATAAATTAATTTGCATATTTTAACATTGATTTTTAGGTGATTTTTTAAATTCTTATGAGTTTTAAATGTTCTCTGACTGACCTAACAAAGTTTCATAAACTGACGTTAAGGCTGGGTCTCACAGGCGTAAAACGCTGACGTAAATGCATCACGCACTAAACGTCGGGCATATTAATGTTCAAACCGAAAGCGTTCGACGCGACATAAATAAACGACGTCATTTAGCTATTGGACAATTAGGTTAGGAATCCACTACACCTGAAAACACGCCTGAAACTGAAAACTGAAACTGAAAGTGACGCAGCTTCCGGTTTGTACGCCGTATCTTCGCCAGAAACTCACCTGAAAGAACAGTATAAATAAATTTAATGTTTCAGTTTCATGTCTACCTACGTAGCCAGAGTTTAATATTCAGTAGCTAAGATGGCGATGCGCAGACCAAGAAAAATTTTCGGTTCAAGACTTTTAGGTTCTGCGCATTTAATGCTATGAATAATAAAAAGCTCTTATTTTATTAATTTCTTTCGTGTTTTAAGTCAGATAGATTATATACGAATCTTAAGAAAAGTAATGATTTATAATTTTAATGTTTTCTTAATTAACTCGTTTTTGTGTCGTTGTTTAGACAAAATGGTAGAAGCATGTTGTAAACGTAGGAGAAACTTAGAAATACTATTTAGAATTCCGAAAATACAACTTTCTTTAAAATAAACAAGAAAAAAAATACAAAGATGTGTCATTAGGTCTGCAATAGGCACAAAATTTGGACTTGATTGTAAGTTTCCCTAGATTAATATACAACGATACAGATCGGTTATCTTGTAGTTTAATGTAATCAAAGATTTTGGTCAGGAGAAAAAATCCCAGCGGAATTTCGACCCCCCTTTTTCTTTATCCCCTAATTAAACACTCCTGAGTTTATTGGTGAAGATTCCATGTGAGGCAGAAGCCCCATTCTCGAGTTATGGGACTCCAAATTTGGGGCTCAGAATGACGTTTTTTATGATTTTCTGCAAAACTTTTATAGACAATCGGTTATTTTAAACGATTTTAGATGTATATTATAATTCCGAATCGAATGCAATCAACTTAAATAAGCTACGATCTATTTTTACGAAGTTACGTGATTGTTTCCCCCTATGACGATATATTCGTTCTGAAGCTTGGTAGAATTCTCAAATATTTAAATTTTTTATTGTTTGGTATATAAAACATCCTATTAATTATATTACATTCGTTCACTTTTCCTCACTGAATAATAATCAAATATAGAACTTTGAAAATCATTTTTGTCAGTCAGTCGAAAGAGTTAAATTCTACTACTAGATTGTTCTGTAAAGTTCTATCGACTTGTTTATGTTTATGTGGAGCTTAAGCAGAAACTGAAAGTAACCTGAAACATAACTTTGCTCGTTTCAGTTTATGTTATCAGTTTCAGTTTTCTAGTATAGTGGATTCCTATCCTAACTCATACTCCAACGACTAATAATAAACATACATACTCTGCACGTGGCGCAGAAAGTCGAACAAAAATCAACTTCGGCGTAAAGACGCAGCATCTCGCCATATAGCGAAAGTGACATCATAAGCATTGATACATCTGCGTATTTACTTGGCGATTTTCGCCTGAAACCCAGCCTTTAATAGACTTTTATTTTTTCTTATTGTTAATTAACAAAAAACGACTTAAAACGGGGTATAACTGTATTGGTTATTGGTTGTGTTGAAGTATTATTCCCGTTACTTAATGCATTCGTTTCCAAACCATTAATGAATTCGTTTCAGTTACAGCTTAACGCTGTGTCAGTATAACGGGGTTTTTTTCGAATTCTATATTTTTTATTGATTCACTTTGACGTGGTTTTTCAAACCGTTATACACACACAAATCCGAAATCTCACTAATTTGTTGCTTCGATACTCCTATGCTGTCTCGCAATGCGTTTGACACCAGTTCAGTGCAGAACATACGAAAGTCTCCTGCGGTCAGAGTTCATATTTATGATCGGTCATCAATGTTATTTTACACTAGCGGTCACAGTTCATATTTATGATCGGTCATCAACGTTATTTTACAGTTAAAGTTTAGCCACGATTACGTAAATTATGGATCAGTTTATTCAAAATGATCCAAAGTTTGATAGAAGTTCAAAGGCAAGACGAAGTGTCATGGATGCGATGTCTCGCTATCGACAGTTGCTTACAGAAAGGGAGAGGAAAAGGCTAACGAAAATAGTTAGCCTTTCCTCTTTGATGATTCTTAACGAAAAAACAAAAAGTATTAAATGAGAAGAATCTTCCTCATCACAAACATAAATTATTTACTCGAATATTTATGCTATATTACCGTAATTAATGTAATACAATAGTATTAATACATGTTACAAAATAAAAAAAGGTACATATATTTTTTATTCACTGTCCCTTTTCACCTATTCCCATTATTTACGTGTTAAGATGACTTTGTTTAACGCTGTTTCATTTAGCGCTTGGTTTTTTGGAACAATCCCCCTCCCCCACGTTAAACGGGGTCTTTCTGTATTTATTCGAAGATATATGCAATTTAGCATAGAAATAGCCCTAATTTGCTATTATAGGAATTAGAAATCAGATGTTAACTTTTAGCTATTGGTTGCGTTCAGCAGACTCAACTGTTGTGGAATAGTTGAGAGATTTTCTGCTGAACGCGTCTTCAAGATAGCGCTACTATCAAACCTGGGGCTTAAGGCTGAATACATACGTTTGTTAACGAATTCGAATCTTAATGTACAATTGTTTTACACAATCAACGAGCGCGTCTCAACGTTCATCCGTCTCTTTACGAGACTGAATCTCAATATAACGACGTCCGTTGACTCGCAGAAACGGTTAACGAGTGTAGTTCAAAATCGTCATCGGTACGTCATGAAGATGATGTCAGTTGCGCGAATAAAACAACTTGGGACCAAGAGTATTTTGTGTTAGCCAATCTAAATACTTCTATGTAAAATTTTATTTAATTAAAAGAAAAGAAAATGGAGAAAGCACTATGCTCGAAAACCAGAAATCACCAATTCGAAATAATGATTGATTATATAAGCCAGCATAAAAACTTATTTAAAATTTTTTATGTTCAAATTTTTTAGCTCTGAATCACAAACCTATTTATCGAGAGAAATACTTATAAAATATTTATGATTATCCCAAAATGCTTCGTGTTAATATGATTTTAAAATTTTTATTACCAACTGCATATTTAAAAAGTGATTGCATTTTCCTGCCATAAAAATATGGCATTTGTTGTATTTTTATTGTATTGTATTTGTTATTGTATTTGTATTGTTGTTGTATATCATTGTATTTTTCAATTTGTAAAGGGGCAATTATTGTTACGAAGGTACAGTCAATTTGCACCAATAATTCCTGGAAACTGTGTATATTCTATAAACTTTTGTTTTATTGAAGACTGTTCTGCTTTAGGTTGTGGAAATGAGATATATTTTCTCATCAGCAATGATCAATAGCTGAACTTGCAGAAAAAACATGTACCGACAGTTTTCTGATCAACTGTAAGAATTATATCTTGGCTAACTACTATTTGATAAGAATTAGTGGCAAAAAATCTATGTGCAATTATTAATACCTAGAATTAGAATACAATAATTTACTTAGAAACATTAAATTTTTAAATTTACATACAAATTTATAGTTTTTATTATGTTAATTAATATAAAAGTTATAATAACAAATAATTGACTTTATTGTACTTCTTGGATACTATAAATTAAAAGTTTTATAGTTTTCTAAAAGTTTTGAGAAAATTTACCGTAATTTCTCCTAAGCTTTATTATTAAGAGAGCACAAAAATTATAAAACTAGAAATGTTAATTACACTGATACAGAATTACATTTGTTGAGTAATTGTGATTATATGATATAATTTAGAAATGTAAAGAAAGAATGCAGTATATAAAACTGATTAAAAGTTTTCTATCAATAGAATAAATATATAAAAATTATTGTATTGCTACAGATCAAACTTATTTTCATTTCAATATTACATGCTGTTCTTTGATTGATTTTAGGTTCCAAAACATTTCTTAAATCATCCCAGATCTGCATTACTGATGATTTATTTAATAATTATTTTTATTAATAATTCTATTAATTCTTATTAATTAATGGTATTATTAAAATTATTCTATATTTCTAAATAATTGAATAAAACACAATCGGATAATTCAAAGCCACTTTTCCTGTCTTGATAAACTCTTTTTTCTCATAGAAAGTTTTACTTGTTTATAATAATAAAAGAATGATATAAAGAAATAGTATTCGCCATCTTGTAAGAGCTAAACGTTTGTGATACATGCATATTACGTCCATGGACATAATATGCATGTATTCTTTACTAGACATTCAAATTATTGTATATAGTTCTTTTGTTCTAAAACGTTATATTATTCTTATTGAGCTGAAGATTGCTTAATAAAGCTGAAAGCGCTTCTCTTTTACAAATGTTTTCCACTGTGAATTTGTGCTGAATTAGATTTATAATTTTATGTTAAAAGTGGAAGTTTATCTATATAATCTGGAAGTTATTAATTCTATTTCAGCAATTATAAACTCCCTTTAGTGAAAAAAACACTACAAAAAGTTTATAATTGCTACTTTCACTATGGTATTTAGTGATTTTCTGCAAGCTGGATTTGGCAATACTGCCTGTAAGCATATCATTTTGCTGTTTCAACTACTGTAGTTTAACATAGTACATAGTTCAACACATGTCTTTGATCCATTAAAGTGCTTTGTATTATTTTTAGCATTATCTTTTAATCTGTTTTTCATTCCATTTAGGCCTCCACATCAATTGTTTTCCTGTATCCATAATTTTATCAGGAGTCCTGATGAAAATGATGAATCAAAGTTTTACTTGTTGAAATTAATAGTCGTCAGAGCAACTCTTTACCAATGAAACAAAACAATTGATAAACTATATTGACTATTATTTAACTGAGTTTTAGAAATATATTGTCAATGAAGCATTGGAGAAGTGTGACTAAGATGTAACATTGAAGAAAGAACAATTAATAACCAGTTGTTTCTATATGACATTGATCTAATTGTAAAAAGTAAATCTAATCTGCAAATTATTAAACCAAAATGTATTGAACATTTTAAGATATATAAGTTAAATAAAGTACTGGAAGTTCTCAACTTTATGAGTTAATTCATTTCTGAAGTGGGCAGGCTCAGAACAAATTCTTAAATTGAGAATCAATTTCCCATAGACAATGTTAAAACCAAGAATTTTGTTCTTAAAAATGAAATTTGACCAAATAAAATTAAGTAAAAGTCAATAATATATGATTAAAAATGATTTATTTTAGTAAATAAATGAAAATATAGCCTTTAAAATCAATGCAAATTATTATGATAAAGAAATTATTTGTCATACGAATATTAAGGAATTTTTATTCTTTACCGTCATAATAATGACAAATTAAATTCAGTGAAAATGCCTTAAGAACAATTTGGGAATGAAAGTTATTTCCATAATTTGCCAATGAAGCAATGGTGGCTAGAGAGCATGCTATTTTTGCTTTTTGGTCCATCATCTTGATTTTTCTCATTTCATAGCAGATGATGGACTTTCTGCTATAAACCAAGTTGTACTGTATTATATTAGCTATATACATGGTTTAAATGCCTTTTTATGAATGTTTATTAATTACAATAAATAATTACTATTCATATTTTCAATTTATTTGATACTTCATATTTAAAAAAACTCAAACTGGAAACTTCTTGTATTCAAAAATGTAAAATATTGACAATAAGCAATCATTATAACAATGAAGAACAATTAACATGAAAAAATTCTAATGCAGCAGAAGAATCCATCTACTTTAGCAAATATCCTATACAATATATATATATGGTCATGTTGTTAAAATAAACCTAGTAAAAATAACATTACCTCTAAAAAAATTAAAATCAAAATAAGATTTTGGCTTCTTGATTATCTTGTCAACTTTATAACTTTTTAGGATTACAAGATGTGGATTCTACAATTATAAAATAGAAGACTAACAATATTTGAAATGCAATGTGAGTTGCTTAAAATTTCTTTGCTGATCACATATCAACAATGAAACAAGAAGAAGAAATCTACATATCATCATGACTATAAAAAAAAACAATTCCAACAATTTGATCATATTGGCAATGTTAATGCTCTATTCAATCAGGCTTTGGAGGGCTTACTTATGGCCAAAGAAAAAGGAAGATCCAGAATCTAATGGAGTGAAAGTCAAAATATGTAAAAATTAATCTTGTGGATCTGAAAGAAAAATGCCATGAGAAAACTAACTAGAAAATACTTGTTCTCACTTGATTTAATATTGCTTAAAAACATATACACATGCAGAAAAAAAAAAAAAAATTCATAAAACAAAAACAAACAGTTTAAGTTATATATAAATTCAATCTGATGAAGAGGCTGCAAATCTGTTTTATAAAATTCTATATAAAGGATTAAAAAATAAGGAAGGCTTCATACTTATAAAAATTGCATATTATGGATAATCAAGGATTTATTAGCTATATTAAATAATTTACCCGGATCAGTTAGAACTTCTTTTGCAGAAGCAATATCAATAAACTTTTTCTCAGCAATTTTCTTTTCATCTCCTTCTTGAAAATTATCGGGATGCCATTTTTGTGCAAGTTTTCGATAAGCTTTCAGGATTTCTCTTTTTCCAGCAGTTCTAGAATAATTTAATAATGCTAATATATCAAGGACACATCATATATATAATACACATTATTAGATATTATAAAAAACAATTTGAAATTAAATAAATTCAAATAATTTACCTCTTGACACCTAATATTTTATAATAATCTCGTTTTTTTGATTGTTTAATTAATTTCTGAACTTTCTTTAAACCATCATGTGCTCTCCGAGAATTTTCATCTATATTTGAAGCTTTCTGATAATCATGAAGTGCTATTAAGAAAGAGTTGTTATTAATAAAAATAAAAAAATAAATCATTGGATCTGTAGATCAAATCATAAATAATCTAAGACATTATGAATCTATTATTTCTGGTTCTTGCTTTATTATTTAAAATTATTATTTTTGTTGTTCTTGATAATTGATATTTTGTAAGATTATTTTCAGATTTAGAAAAAGAGCTATAGAAAATTCTGGAACAATGTGGTGTCATTTTGTTAGATACAGAATTAATTTAAAATTAGCTGACTTTGAAAAAGTTGTTGATCTTAACAATATAGTTAACTCAATTGTAAAAATTACTATATGTCATAGTAACTATTGTAAAATGATGTAATGTGATACAAAAGTATAATTTACAAGAATTATACTACATTTTCTGTTTTGTAGAAAATAATATTTATTATAATAATTAGGTAATAATTTTATATTTTTTATAATTAATTCTAATTATAAATTATTA
>AYEL01060622.1:0-11500 GCA_000484575.1 Olivierus martensii | reverse complement strand
TCACAGTACCCATCATTATTTCCTCAACAGGAATAATCCCTTACACCCTACACAAAAGCCTCAAAATACTAGATCTACATCCCAAGACATACATAACACTTCAAAAAGCATCACTACTCAATACATGCAACATAGTAAGAAAGTTTCTCAGCACTGACATAGACAATTAACTCACAATTAAACATCACAAGTAGCTATGTCTTGACTCATGTCCAACATAGCACTTTGCCCCAGATATACTCCATGCCCACATTGATGTATAGGTCGTTTCAAATATCTTGGCCGAGGGAAAAGACATGTGCAATAACAAGACAAGTTCATTGCTTCATAAAAGGGTTGGAAAAGGGTTGCTTTGTTAACTGTATTGTTCCTTTCAGTCCACTTTTAGTTTGTTTCTACTAGTTGGTAGTATTTTGTGATGTCTATGCGTTTTTCAGAGCCCCACGCAACTTTCGTTACGCGCAGAAGTCGGCCAAGATATTTGAAACAACCTGTACTATAACAATAACAATAACAATAATATTTGTTATAGTACATCAATGTGGGCAAGAAATATATCCGGGGCAAAGTGCTATGTCGGACATGAGTCAAGACATAACTTACAATTAAACATCACAAGTAGCTAAACTGTCTGTGTCAGTGCTGAGAAACTTTCTTACTATGTTGCATGTATTAAGTAGTGATGCTTTTTGAAGTGTTATGTATGCCTTGGGATGTAGATCTAGTATTTTGAGGCTTTTGTGTAGGGTGTAATAATAATAATAATAATAAAGTGCTTATTTGATATTATTATTATGGAGTATATGCGTAGAAGCAGCGAAAGCAGTAATATTTCTGTTATTTAGAGTAGTTTTTTAAGAAAACATATATTTATGAAATTAAAAAAATATTTATTATAAATCTCACCATTATCAAATAATTCTGCTGCAATATATGCTTCAGCACGATCACAGAGTACATTGACATCATCAGTGTATAATTTAAGTGCTTCTGTACAGACATCTATTGCTTCATTTACCTGTCCTACCTTGAAAGTATCAAACATATAAATAAATAATACAGGGTGTCCAAAAAGTATCTTTACACTTTTAGAAAATCATTTAAAAAAAAAAAAAAAAACAAAGAAAGATATGCATTTATGGTTTTTTTTATTCAATAAAGAAAGTATCAAAGTTTTTTTCACAATTCTGAACATTTCAATATGTGAATCATTAGTCGCATGCAACACATTGAGTCAGTAAGAGATTTCAAGCAACGTTCTGTGAAGCATTACAGAATCGATGGATGCTGTAATTCGATTTTTCAATACTACATCATTCATAGTTGATCTAGGCAGTTGTAATTGATGGGCCACCAAATGAATCGATTTACGAGGACTACGATGAAAAGATTCATGAATTCGTTCATCCTCATCAGACTTCTGCTAGGCTGACCAGATTTCTCTTTTGGCAAAACGCTACCTGTTGTCATAAATCTCTTATGCCATTCATAAATTGTTGGTCTTGAAGGTGGATTTCGATCATATGCAGAATGAAATTTATGTTGTACCTGCACTGCAGATTTAAATTCGATAAATCAGGCTACAACTTATTCCATTTCCTGCGGTGAAGCCATTTTGAGAAGAGACCTATATTTGGCGCCATCATAGGTGACATATAGTGTTCACTTCATTTAAAAAAACTTTGATAACTTTCTTTATTGAATGCAAAAAATCATAAGTGCACATCCTTCGTATCTTTTTAATAATTTTTTAAAAGTGTAAAGATAGTTTTCTGACACCCTGTATATTGATATTTATACAAAAAGCAAAAAAAACTTACTTTATTATGACAATAACACATTTTTGATTTGATAAAATGAACTAAGCGTGGAATTTCTGATTCTGTTTTTAAAGCAGCATTTCCTTTTTCAATACATTCATCATATTTTCCTTCAGTGGAAAAGTCTTGTAATGATCGCAACTGATTGGCTAGTTTTTTAACTTTCTTATAATGAGCAAAGCATTCCTTATGTTCAGGATCTAATTTCAAGCATTCTCTGATTGAACTATATAATAGTAAAATTGAAAATATAATAATTAATATGTATATATAAGATTTTTATATGATGAAATTATTGTAATTTATAAAATGGTAATTTACAATATATTAATATAATTATAACAAGCATAGGTAAACCAAGATTATGGTTATAACAAGCCAATAGTATCTCCAAGTTTGGTTTATGTAAATTTATATTAAAAAAAATTCTAATATTATGGGTGCATTTCTTTATTAGACGGTTTTCTCATTGATTAGACCAGAGCTGTCCAACCCGCGGCCCACTGCTGTAATGAATGCGGCCCAACATAAAAGCATAAATTTCCTTTAAAATTGAGATTTTTATGTACAGCTCCGGCCAAAATGTTTGTCACTTTCAACTAGGCGCTGGAAACCGGAAATCATGATCGGCTACAGTTTCCAATCCACATACCGTACTGCCTACATTGAGTGCGTTAGACGTGTCCCACACGCATTCAATGTAGGGGAGGTGGGTTACGCAAAGCATGGGAGGTAAATTGGCAAGACTGATCGCTCTAAAGTATTATCACTCGCAGCATTACTTTTTTATAATAAGGTAACAGATGGTTTGAAACCAAACGTAATTATTAAGAAAGTAATATTTGAAAACAGTTTAAATACAAGTATATCATTACAAATGTTTTAGTTATTTTGTATAAAAAAGAAATATGATAATTTATAACTGTAATAATTGGAAAGATGATCATTTCTCGAGAAATTCAAACACACACACAATTATGTCCCTGCTACTTAAGTGTCAGTTTGACAAACATTCATAATTTTTCCTTTCGAATAAGGGAGTCTCCAATATTGTTGTCTAGCGTTCAATACGTTGGAGGATTTCAAAGATTAAAAAATCTGATTATTATTAATCAATAATATTTATATCATTCAATCAATAATCATTTTAAACATTTTATTATGTCGAAATTTTACCCGTATTGACCATTACAAAACTTGATATTTGTGTTTTTAATTAATTACAACGGTTTGCTAGTGCCACCCGGAGCATTTGAATAGTTAACAGGTCGCCCGATTCATATCTGTATTGGTTAAGTGGGCCGAACCCGTCCCTAGCTATTGCTAAGTGTCTCTTCTATACGTCCTACAATTTCCAATGGATTCGTAAAGACAGATCCGCAAAAAATGTAGGATGAAATATACTGATGCTAAGCAGCCCGCAATGCTGCCTTCTGGCTGCTTAACGAACTCGTGCAGGAAATCCCAATAAAGACAGGTTATTAAATTGTTGATGAAGTTCTTGAAGCAAACATGTAAAATAAACTTATATTGAGTGAGTATGCGGTATATATGGATGACATCCCTCCTTGCATAGTCCCTGAAGAGAGAGGGACGCGTTGCGTGCGTAATATCTTTTAGTGTTTTCTGGGATACAACAGGAAGAAACTGAACGATGGCATTTCATTCCACTTATAACGTTCAACGCGACGATTATGAATATATTTCTACGTATGTTCACAATGTTTCGTTGTATATAAACGGATTTCGAATTTGCTATATTCGCTTATCGTTGCAGACAGTTGAATATAATATCCCCACCCAAATACAACTATCGAATTATATATGTAAATCTCAAACGATTAGTTTGTAATGTGTAATTTTAACAATGTATAAATAATAACATAGAAACAAGTTGGCAATAAATGCTTTTTCAATATAAATTTATACATCGATCCACCATAGAGAAAAACTTTGTGTCTGCCTGTTGATTTAAATGGCGACAACGTGCCTCTTTCTGCTGGACATTTGCATATCCTAATAACTGTTCTCCTACTGATGTCCAACATTTCAGCAATTTCATTCACCGAAACACCATTTTCTCTATGGTGGATTACCAAATCTCTAATTTCTTTCGTGATGGCACGAGGCATTGTCTTCAGTATCGAGATGCAGAGATGAGGATGACGTTTGACTACGTCATTCTCATCCCTGCATCGCGATTAGTATTTCAGGAAAAATTATCACTTCCACCTATCGCACATAGTTTTTTATTATCTATTACGAAAGCCATAATATTAGTCCACCATTCGTTTTCTATGAAAACTTTAATATTCATTTTAAACATGTCACAGTTCTCTCGCCGCTATCAGAACCCTACCCCTCGTTGCTAGCGAACTACATAATGGACGATCCTCCGCCAGCACATTAGTGCCTATGTTACCGAGGAAACTAATGCATGCTGAAGCCGAGTATTGTAAGGAAGCCGAACGTATCCGGTGAGGTGACAAACATTTTGGCCGGAGCTGTACTTATTTTTTTATTTTTGAAATTTGCAGTAACATCATTAAATATCCAACTAATGAAGAAAAATAAATTTGTTTCATTTTTGTACTAAAAATATATAAAAAAAATAATGAAGTTAATGAAGTTTTTATTATTTAAATATCTATTTAAATTTCCTATTTTCATTTTCTATAATATTTCTTATTTCAGGAGTTGAAACTTCTTGAACCACTCAATGATTTTAAAAAACTTCTGAACAAGAAAAAGTCAAAGATTATTATGCTACGACATTTTTGCTTATTTGTCATCGTGATATCATATATTGTACATTATTTACTAACTTTTTTGCTTAATAACTATAGTTAAAATTTTTATATTTTATATGTGGCCCGAGAAAATTTTTTTCTTCAAATTGTGCCCAAGGAAGTCAAAAGATTGGACACCCGTGGATTAGACTGATGGTGGATAAGTTGTTTATTTCTTCTTTGAGAATGAGACTGATATTTTTCATTTTTCCCATGATTGAAAGAATAGTTATTTTTGACCCAACCACAGGAAATGAAATGAATACATTTATAAAAAAATATTACACATTTTGAAATTTTGGATTAATTTCCAAAACTTTGTATATTTGTGATAAAGTCATTTTAATAAATTATTTTTATGAATTTGATATAGGTCTAATTTTTTTGTTATTATAATGTAAGATTTGATGACATATTTCCATTAATAGTACAGTATATTTGAATATGTGCAAGTTTTTTTATTCTCAATTTCAACAAGAGTTTAATTTTTTTTAAATTTTACCTGCCATTTTTTAGAGATATATTTACCAATAATCTAACATTTTTGATAGTATATAAGTATGTAAAGGCTTGTTATTCTTTTGAAAGTATTTTCCAATAAAGGTGCTGTATAATCTCTCTGAAATTGATTTGCACTCAACTTATTTCTGTACTTTTTGTGTGTATTATTCATTTCATTTTTTTACAGTTTGTTAGTCTAAGCCAGTAGTTTTTAATTTTTTGGAATTGCAGAACACTTTTAATTATAAAAAATTTTTATGGAATATTAAAATTAATAAAGTTTATACAATATTAAAACTAACAATAAAAATATGCATGCAATGCTTAACATATCTTTATTAAAAATTATATGTTATATATATATATATATTATAATTTCATAGAATACTAATGTTCTGTGGAACACTGACTAAGATTACTTATATACTACCACTTGCTTTACGTATAAAGAAGAACTCACAAAGCACTGTTAGCAAGGTAATAAATTTATTGTTCGATTTTTTTGTATTTTCACCTGAGAGGAGGCATACTGATGAGGGACTAGATAAGATCCGAAAACGTTTTATGCCAATAAATTTATTACCTTGCTAACAGTGCTTTGTGAGTTGTTCTTTACAGTGACTAAGAACCAATGGTCTAAGTGATGATCAATTAACATGTGACTAGAGCTATTTGTTTATTTGAGAAAATATATACAGGGTGTGCCAGCTAAATCCTGGACAAAATAAACAATTTAATTAAACAAAATTTTATTTAACAACAAGAATAAAATTATCAAAATTAATGTGCAAATGATAATTTTGATAAATATTAAAAATATTAATAAATATTTAATTATTAAAAAATTATAACTTTTATATTTCAGATAACAGGTATTATATTTTTGATCGTTGGAATATGGATGAAGGTTTCACTCAATCACTTTCTGGAAATGTCTAAGGATTACAGCAGCACTACTTCCTATATATTCATAGCGACCGCTGCTGCAATTATTCTAGTAGGAACTCTAGGATGCTGGTGCACGGTAAAAGAACAACCAATCCTACTATATTTGGTAAGAATATTTACATAATTTTTTTTAATTTTCGTTAAAATCTGGAAACACTTAAATATGAAAACATATTTTTATTTTTTACTCTAGTTTTCTGGATTTCTGACTCTGGTATTCATTCTGCAACTGGGAGCAGGAATTTCAGGATACGCATTCCGTAGACGTCTCCAGGACGGATTTCGCTTAGGATTAAACAAAACTATTTATAGTTATGGCAAGGAGAAACAAAACGAACAAGATTTAGATATGCTCCAATCTTACGTGAGTTAATTTTTAATAAATTCAAGCACAGTATTTCTATTTATTTATAAACAGTATCTATCAATACAAGTGGTTTACTCATAATAATGGAAAAATCTTATTTAATTTATTCTTACAAAAAATGATTTGCGTGAATAAATAATTATTTTTTACAAATCAATTAATTCAAATTAAAGACAAAAAATTATAATAAAGAAATGTTTGTTTATTGTATTTTGTAATTTGCGTGAATAAATAATTATTTTTTACAAATCAATTAATTCAAATTAAAGACAAAAAAAATTATAATAAAGAAATGTTTGTTTATTGTAATTTTGTATTTTTTTTTTAAGAATTGAATTATTTTTCGCATCGAACAGAAAGGAAATCATAATAAAAAAGCCTTGAAAACTCGTTTCACAAAATTAATCAGCAATTTATTGTGATTTCTGTGTATTCTATGAATTTAAATTATAATTTTTTTTCTAAAATGTATTTCCTGGAAAGTTCAAACGAATATGCAAAACAAATATACCTGTTTAGATTATGAAAGTGTGCATATCGATGTTAATTTACTTTTCTACGAAATTGAGACAAGGAAAATATATTAATTAGCTCAATAACTTTTGAATTAATTAGTATATTTTCGATAAATTTGATATTGATGCTCTTCCATTAGAAGCAATTGGATACTCTCTCATTTAAACTTTCTTTCTTTCTTCTTCTTCTGCTATGAAGGCAGAAAAAGAAGAAATATGTTTATAGTTATAGTTTAGTTTTTTCCTTCGATCTGATTAGTGAGTTAGACAAAGCATTTTTCTCTCATTTAATCTTCTAGCTGCAAACATTTAAAAATGGCCGACATTCAGCTGAAGTATTCTTGTAACATATCCTAAACTGTTTACTAGAGTTTTATGGCATTTTACACGATAATCAATCAAACTTCAAAGATTTCTCTCTAATAATTTTTATATCTGATTGAATTTTATAAAATATAGCAGGTTAATCAGGTTAAAATTTGAAGAATGGTTAATTTTCTTATAGATACATCCATTAAAAATAGCAGACAATTCAATCTTTACAGATATTACTGTAATAATTAGGGAACTATTTAACTGATTTTTATGGCATTAACCAGATAGTTACCATATTGAAGATGATTTTGATGACATATGATTAATTTATTATCTTTAATTATTCACTTAGTTGTTTCCTGAATAGCTTCCTTACAGAATTATAATAAAAAATATAAAAATTATGCTATTTTTAGAGTTATTGCCACTATTATCGGATATCAATAGCTCTCTCTCTCTTGTAAGATGCCTATCCTTATTTTAGTACAATATATGGCTATTTCAAGCTTCCTTACAGAATTATAATAAAAAATATAAAAATTATGCTATTTTTAGAGTTATTGTCACTATTATCGGATATCAATAGCTCTCTCTCTTGTAAGATACCTATCCTTATTTTAGTACAATATATGGCTATTTTAGTACAGTATAATTATATATATTGCGTGTTATGCCACACAAGGCCAAACTCGCAATTTTGTGACTTATCTAAAAATATAATTTCTTTCTTATGTCTTATTATTTCACGCGTAATTTTTAATTATTTTTACAAAAAAATATTTATAAATAAATTATTATACCAAAAATTAGTTTATTTACTTCTGACGACAGCATTGAGTCTATGGGAAACTACAGTAATCCTATAGCAATAAAATAGCTATAGGATCCCATAAACTCAATACTGACTTCAGATGATGTCGTCAGGATGAATTTTACATTCCGTGTTATAATTTATACTTTTCTTTATTAAGTTACGAATTTCTGAAAAAAAATTAATTAATTTTTCACTTATTTGTGCTAATAATGATAGCATATTAGAACACAGAAGAGAGAAATTCTTTAAATTTTAGAATGGAAAATCGAAGTTAATGATCAACAATTATAACAAAGAGATTGAAAGGGGAAAAATAATTATACTAATTAGATTCAGGCATTATAATACGAGATTGCGACATTCATAAACCGGAGGTAATGATTGTGTGATTGAATAATTATCAACTTAAGTAACTAGTAGATTGAAGGACATAGTAAAATAATATGTTTAAATTATGTAAAACACCTTTTAACAGAAATTAAGAATTGTGTAAATCAGTAATTGTTGTTTCATTAAAATCTAGTAAATAATTGTAACTTTTGAATTTTTTTTTAATCCTATTTTCTGAAGGAAAGTATATTTTACTGTATAAGATCATCATCTTTTTTTACAATATGTTTTAATAATTTTCGAACTAGGTATGCTTAGTAAGTTTTGTGAAATTCAGTAGGAATGTTTTCTGCTATAAAAATTTGATGTCAGAACTTTTAATTCCCATAACTTCAATCGTTTAAAAATGGTGGACATTCAAAACTTTTGATAACAGTGTCTTAATATCTTTTGAATTAATGAATAAATTTTTATAAACGTTTAAAATTTCTGAAATTTCTTTTATAGCTTTTGATTTATTCAATGGATTTTTATGAAATTCAGTAAAGAAACCATGTCATGGAAGTTGATTATAATGGAACACATTTTAATTGCGCATCCTTAATTATTTCAAAATAGTGGAAAGTAGGTAATTAGTTATTTCGGAACTGGTTATTAACTTAAAATGTAAAACTTGTTTTATACAGAATCATAATATTACATATATTTTGAAATTTAGGAGACGAAACAATGTACATTATATATATTTTTTAAATACACTCTTTTATAAATGCATTTATAAAAATATATTTAAAAGTTCATCTTGTTCTGTAGCCAGAATTTATAGTATATGAAAGAAACAACAATGTTTCCATACCAATATATTTTTCACACAATATGTTGAATGAAAATAAAAATTCATCCTGTTTCATCACCATTTCAAAATAATCTTTGTTGCTATGCTCTTCATATTAAACTATTTCCTGCAGGAAGTATTAAAAAAATATTGGAGTACACAAATTCACATGAATAAGATTAAACTTTTAAATATAGAATAAAAATGTTTGTAATAACCACACTCAAAATCTCTAGCAGGTTTTTTATTAGCATGTTCAAAGTATTGCATGAGAAAAGTTTAATTTATTAAGAAAAATATTTATTAAAAGCATTCTAAATATGTTTCTAATGGAAGTGTTTAGAGTAAAAATTACTTTTAAAACATTTTCGTAATTTTAATAATGTTCTCGAGATATTTATAAACGCTTTAGCGATTGTTTCTACGTATTTTTATAATCCTATAAAAATGTCTAGGATTAAATAATTTTATGCGCGAATGGTTTCATATCCTAGCTTGAATGGCTTCAATTGTTCGTGTTGTATCTCAGTCAAAAAAAATAAAAAATAAGTGAGAAATAGGATTAACGAGATAATATATTTCACAATATTCGTGAAAATTTTTAATTTTACTGAAAAATTTAAATTCTTTCATTTGGATTATTAGGTATTTTAGGAAATTTTTAAAATCGAATCAATTCTGCATTTCTCCAGGAATCGATTGATATATAATTTAATATTTAAAAAAAAAAAAAAAAAAAAAAAAATTATATTTTTCTAAAAATAAAAGAATGATTTTTTAAAAAAAAAAAAAAAACATTTTTATTGGATTTCAAATGTTTTTAATAAAGAAAGTTAAAAGTTTTTATTCGTTCCCTTCTCATTAAAAATTGTATTTAAGACACTATAATTTTTGATTAATAAAAAAAAAAATATTATTTTTTAGCTGACTTTTGTTTTCAATCAAGCTTGAAATTTTGAATGATTTTTAACTTTAACTATTTAATTAGATTTAGACATGTAATAAAATATTTCAAACTTTAAAGATGAATAATGATCATTTTAATTAATTTATATTGCGGTATTTTATCATGAATACCTTTTCTCGATTTTATACATTACCAAATTTAGCTCTCTGATCACATGCTCATTGCAAATTCGCTCATTTCATCCACTTTCATTCCTTTCTTCCTGCATGAATTCCTTTACTGTATTCCCTCCGTCTATTCTCTGATATAGGCTAAATAATAGTTCTGAGTAGAAGTTTATTCTTCATTCTACAATATTTTGAAGAGTTTAAGGATCATCTTTTCTTAAATATGGATCTTAAACTCTTCATTCTGCCATTATGATTCATTTTATTTCTTTATTAAGCTTCCATATTAAGTTTGCTTTCTTGTTATCACGATTCGTAACTTTATTATATCATCAAAATTACTATTTATTAATTTGTTGGCTGCATATCGCTATATTTCCACATTCTTACAAATGTTTTGGAAACTCCTGTCGCCATTTTTCTTTAAAATACTTCAATGACACTTGTTGATAGATACAGTTATCAGTTAAGAAAAATCTTAATTTATTCATTTTCTTATCATCTTTATAATTCATCAGCATTTGTAGGAGATAGTTCATGATCATTTTTAATAAATATTTTTCAAGTTTTTTTTTTTACTGTTTAAATTTTGTACTGAAGGACTAAACAACCAGTTTCGATAATTTCAGAAGTCATCCATGACCTTTTTTTCGGTTGTTATACAAACTGATAATTCTGTAACAATCCTATTTTGAAGGCTATTTTACAGATAAGAATTTAAGCAAGGAAAACTGGATGTTTTGATGATATAATTTAGGCAATAAATTTTTATGATATATATATATTTTTTTGTTTGTTCGATAACCAAATCAGTTTTTAGACGAATCTAAATTTTATTCTGAATAGAGGAACTATTCGACTTAAGACTTTTGTTCATGGCAGCATTACGTTATGTATGTCGAATCATCATCATCATAATCAACCGTTATCAATCCACTGCAGGATGAAAGTCTCTCCAAGCAATTTCCAGTTCTTCCTGTCTACAGCCTCTCTGATCTAACACTTTGATGTAAAATTAATAATCTCATCTCTCCATCTGTAATGTGGTCTCTTTCTTGGTCGTTTTTTATCCCTTGGTATCCAGTGAAGTACTTTAGTTGTCCATCTATTATCATTTATTCTTATTATATGTCCAGCCCATGTCCACTTCTGCTTTTTTATCTTTTGGATTACATCTATAACTTTTGTTTGA
>AYEL01060621.1:0-41703 GCA_000484575.1 Olivierus martensii | reverse complement strand
GTTATAACTTATAACTTATATCTGTAACTTATACTAATTTTTTACTTATTTTACTTATTACTTATACTAATTTAATATTAATTTATTACTTATACTTATTTTTTATCGATTTTTCGCAATCATAAAAGATTGCGAAAAGTCGATTAAAAAATGTTCAAAACGGTTAACATAGACAACTCGTTGACTTAAATCAGCTTAAATGTTGTTAGTTTTAATTTTTATTTTCGTTAACAGATGGCGACAAATTCTCAATGTATAACTGGATGGATGAACGGATATCATACGACTCTTACGGAGTCAAGGACGTATGGGCGGAGTCGACCAGCTGGGATGGATTCATCCACCATACAACCTAGTGCCATGTTAAATCAATAAAAAATCTGATAAATCGTACAAAAATGCAATCGTTCTCAACTATTTAATTAAGTATAACGAATATTTTACAAGTATAGTTGAAAATATACTATAACTATATATATATATAATAGTTATAACTTATAACTTATATCTGTAACTTATACTAATTTTTTACTTATTTTACTTATTACTTATACTAATTTAATATTAATTTATTACTTATACTTATTTTTTATCGATTTTTCGCAATCATAAAAGATTGCGAAAAGTCGATTAAAAAATGTTCAAAACGGTTAACATAGACAACTCGTTGACTTAAATCAGCTTAAATGTTGTTAGTTTTAATTTTTATTTTCGTTAACAGATGGCGACAAATTCTCAATGTATAACTGGATGGATGAACGGATATCATACGACTCTTACGGAGTCAAGGACGTATGGGCGGAGTCGACCAGCTGGGATGGATTCATCCACCATACAACCTAGTGCCATGTTAAATCAATAAAAAGTCTGATAAATCGTACAAAAATGCAATCGTTCTCAACTATTTATTTAAGTATAACGAATATTTTACATGTATAGTTGAAAATATGTTCCACAAAACACGTAGCTTAATTTTAATTTGTATAGCACCCGCGTAGTATTAAGAAATCTAGTTTTAAAACAAATAACACCGAATTAACAAATACAAATCTAATAAACATTAAATGAGTTTTAAAATTAAATATTATAAATACCTCGTGTCTCGTTCAACAAAATACGATACACTAGTATTTGTTTATGAAAGAGATAAACATTCAATTGGTTGATACTACGTTACATAATGAACAATATCAGCCAATCATTTACGGAATGACGTCATGGGAAATTCCTTAATGATAAACATAGTCAAAAGCTAAATTTAAAAACAAAACTTCCTTTCTCATGATATCAACTCATCTGCAATTATCAAATGAAGAATATTTATACGAAATTGGTAAATTTTTAATTAATTTATAATATTAATGCTAATTAAGGAACAAAATTTATTTTTGTAATTGCATTATTATAAATTAACTACTTTTCGAAAGGATGATTATATTAACTCTGTTTTTTAGACAGACAATCAAAAATTTAGCACTAACTGATCTATAAGCAAAAGTATATTAACCTGATAACAGTAGCCTATACCGTATAGTGTATTTACGCCATGACACATTCCACGCGATGCGAAGCGTGGCGACGCGAAGCGAAGAGTGTACAAATCGCATCCTTGTTTGGGTTGCACCGCGCCGCAGCTCGTCAATATCGTAACATATATAGCAGAAGCATAATCCGCTGCTCTAGACCCAATAATAAGAACTTTTGTACTAAGCTCTGCATTTTTTTTTTTTTCATGTTTTCATGAATTCGCAGAATCGCTTTCAGTGCCTTGTTGATATTTTGATACAATATTGCAATGAAGTGATGTCGTTAATTTATAATAATACAGTTACAAATATAAAATTTGTTCCTTTTTTAGCATTAATATTATAAATTTATCAATTTAGTATAAATAAACTTTATTTGGTAATAACAGATGAGTTGATTTCATGAAAAAGAAATTTTTCTTTTCTAAATTTTGCTTTAGATTATATTTACCATTAAGGAATTTTTCTTGACGTCACTTCGTAAACTGTCACTTGACTGGGCCATAAAATGCTTTAAAGAAGAAAAAGAAGGAAGTGTAGACACGTCTTCTTTGCACCTCTACAAATTCAATATCAGAATTAGTTTTAATATCATATTGAAATTTTACATAATTAATATTTCATCCTTCTAGCAATATTTTTGAAATATAAGAAAAGATTGCAGTATCGATACCAAACAAACTACGCATATATGCGAATCTTCTTTTGGGAAGGAAAGAGAAGTGATCTTCTAAAAGAGAATCATTTTGTTGAGTTAAAAATGAAGAATACAGATCTGTTTGAAAGGATAACAGAGAAACTATAACTTTAGAAGAAATGTTCTCAAAATAGGAGATGAGGCATCATACTATATTGGTTACAGGAGGATTCAGGTTATGGGAACTAATCTTTGAAAAAAAATTGCTTATGACTGGGTTACATTTGGAATATCTTCTATTTATTTTAAGCGTTTTGATCGTGTTGCTGTGTTTTCATTACGCGAATTAGGTGATAAAAGTTGTATGATTTAATTCTAGATAATAAATTTCAGAATGCAGAAGGAGAAGAAGGGTTACATTTGGAATATCTTCTATTTATTTTAAGCGTTTTGATCGTGTTGCTGTGTTTTTATTACGCGAATTAGGTGATAAAAGTTGTATGATTTAATTCTAAATAATAAATTTCAGAATGCGGAAGGAGAAGTAAAGTCTAAATATAGGAAATATAGGAATATTGGGGAAAAATATGAATATTTTGGTTATGTTAGATCAGAACAGAACCTCCAATAAAAGTTCTTTTCTGGACTTTCATCTGCGAAGAATCTTTCAATATATCTCTACGAATGACAATTTTTGTTACTAGTTGTCAACAAGTAACAGAAGAAACCAGAGAAGACATGAAGTCACGATTTTCTGTTAAAGATTTTTATACACAACAGCAACAACAATATTGATACATGAAATTGGTGTTTGAATAAGATAATATACAACTGTATAGAATGTTGACAAAAGGCGATTTTTATTTAAAACAGGAAAGTGTCCTCTTATACAGTATATCAAATGTTATGTTGTTTGCATCTGTACGATGACAAGGACTTAATAGAGAATACAAGAGCTTTGTATATAAGAATATTTCCCTTGTTCCTAAAAGATGCATAGGTAAGTATAATAGTAATCACAAATTCAAAAAGATAATTAAAGAAAATAAGTAAATATTTCTTTGGAGATTTGTTGATCAGATTAAGAAAATTAGTTTTCAATAAATATGAAATCACATCTAAAGATTTGAAAAATCATTTTTCTATAGAAGAATATAATTTCATTGTTGAAATATTTTAATATTCCAACAATGAAATTACGTACAATACTGAAGAATTTTATTAGTTTTTCGGTTACGACTGTGATGTTTGTTACGAATTTGGACATAGTTCGTTTAAAGAATTTTCATCTGGTTTTACTGTATACAATGACATTTCCTACTACAATTACAATAGCAATGACAACCCTTTAGTATTTCTTTTAGGACTGTTGGAAAGCGAATCGATTCCAAGAAAATTTAAAAGATTACTTTGGGGAGCAAGTACGTACATCTAAATCCATAATTCAAGCTTACAGAGAGATGAAATTCAAAAGAAACAGGGAATTTGTTCTGCTCTCTTTCACACGTGAAATTTTATGATTTTGAGTTAGAGAATATGAAAGTATTGTTGCCTCTGTATCAGTTTACTGAAGTGCATTTTTGCTTTCCGAAAAATATGAGGGAGTACGAAGAACGTAGAGATGAGTTAATAGATTTTTACAATAATTATAAATTTTTCGATAAATTAGCGATTCTTTTCTTCTCAATTGTTAGTAGAGGTAAATGGGAAAATGGATGCGATTTTCGAGAAGTAACATCTTGCATTATAGATTTCTATTACAAAATCGAGTCACTTAGAAATAGAATTTGTTTCTCTAGTATATACCTATATACAGATATGTTTTAGATATGAGCTAAGCAATTATATAAAATTGTTTAGCTCGTTTCAATGAATGAAATTTATCATTTTTTATAAGTTTCTAAATAATTTTGTATACAATATATCAGAATTTTATGAATTATTACAACTGGATTTCCCTTTCAACTATTCAAATATTGCTTTGTTCGGCTCACAATAGATCGATTCATGGGGGTTTTATGATAAGTATCCTGCTTAGAATCTTGCTGAATGGGAATATGGAGTTAAAATTTTAAAAATTCCTTCTGAAAAATTCTGTAATGCAATTTATAAGACTACTAGTAATGGATCTTTAATGATTAATAATAAATTTATTTTATTTAAAATCCAATCAAATAGTTTTTTCAGTTACATTTTAGATTAATATTTTAATATTTATAAAAATTTTCCATAATTATAATTATGTTTTTCATCAAAATATTTTTTTATTATAAACACAAATATTAAATGTTTATAATTAAAAAATAAAGTAACGATCGAATGCGCTACGCTCTTGATTCTTCTCTATATTGCGATGAAGCAGGTAAGCACGCACATAAAGTTTAATGTGAATTATTTCGTCTTTTCTAAATCCATTTTTAGGCGAGTACTTTGCATTTATTTTTTATGCAATTTTAATTCGATGTTTTAATTACTGTATTATTATTTTTCAACAAGAAAAATTTTAATGAGTATAAATTATTAAAGAATTTAAAGGTATAATCAAGTAAATGCTTGAAAACAATATATCTTATATTGTAATGATATACAGTATATATATTTATAGAAGAAATACAAGTTAGGGGTGTAGAAAACGCTTATTCGTTGCTGAATATTATTCGGACAGAATTTCAAAAAATGTCTTCACGCTTACTCAAAAAATTAAATTAATGATCGGTAATGTTTCTTTTCGTAAAATAATTTAATAAAAGGGTAAATATATTTTATAATAACAAATTTACTTTTTGCAATATTTTTTTCTAAGCATTTTAGTTGAACTTATCTGAATTTAAAAGTCATTCGGATACGCTGTTTATTAATTATTTTTATATTTACGAGAAATTAAAGTTACAATATGGAAAACTATCTTTTCTATCTATTCAGAATTGAATTAATGAATTGATAACAACTTTTCATAAAATTTTTGCTGATAATATATAAAATTTTTCAAAATAATTCTATTTTAACCCTTCCATGAATGATTTTTCTTTACAATAAGGACTGGAAAAATTAAATATTAATGTTATGTTCATAGTAATTGACAAGCAAAAGTATTTTATAAGTGTTATTGAAGTGTTAATTTTATGTAATATAACAATACAATTATATAGGATTAACACCGGAAGATAATAAAGTTTTTCAAGAAATATTTAAGAATGGAATATTATTAATATTTGCGGAATAAATCGTAGATGATATATTAGTATATACTAATGAATGACATAAGAAAACCTATAACCATGTGTCATATCATAATATTGTAACAACTGAATGGAGTAACAGCAGATATATAGGGTGTATCAAAAGTCACTATCTATCACAAATAATTGGAATTTTGAAAAACAGGTTTTTATATGAGAAAAAGCTTTATTCAAAGTATATGTTAGAAATAATTACTGCTTCACATTGCGTCCAACAATGGTTCTTCATAGATCAAAGCACTAGGATGCTTCCCGCAACACACTTTCCACCATTTATTGTGTTATCTTTTGATATGCATCAGGAATTTTCTTAGTTCAGTAACATCGCTAACTATCCTACCTTTGTAAACCTTAGACTTAATAAAATCCCAAGCATAAAAGTTTAATGGTGTTAAATTGGGGGAGCGTGCTGCCCAAAATCCTGATCCTCCTCCACCAATCCAGCCATTAGAGATTTGTTTAACACCCTTAGATTTTTATACTTGGGATCTCATTAAGTCTAGGTATACATGAGTGGGATAATTACGATATTGTTGAACTTAGAAAATTACTGATGCAGTTCAAAAGATAACATCACAAATGCTGGAAAGTGTGTTCCAGGAAGCATCCTATCGCTTTGAACTATGTAGAGCCATTGATGTTCGCCATATAAAGCAGTAATTATTTCTAGCATATACATTGAAGAAAGGTTTTTCTTAAATTAAAACTTGTTTTTCAAAATTCCAATTATTTCTTATGATAGATAGTGACTTTTGATACACCCTGCATTGTACATATTCAATATCCTGTTTCATACGATGACCAATTTTTGCATAATGATTTGATTGTCGGCATGTGTGTAACGTTTCTATTTTCAATTATACAATTTTACATTTGTTTCATTAAAACAACCCTCACATTTTAAATAAAACATTTTAAAATTGTAAAAAATATATATATTAAAAAATACTTTATAATCTTTCATGAATAATAATTATTTGAAATCTTACTTTTAAATTTCATAAAGTAAAAAAATAAAATATTTTTATTTCGAATTATAGTTTCATCTAAACACGCTTTAATTAAAAAAATTATTGATTTTTGCAAATATAAATTTTGTTTAGTCAGTTTTCGCACAATATTTATAAATATGATTAAATTTCCACAAATTGTTTGCAGAAAAACATCGATTTTTTTATACGAATGTCCACTTTGTGCAAATAAATTAATGAAATTTTAAAAACATTATGTTCAAAGTGAAAAACGTATATTTTCTACATGTTAAAACCGTAAATTCATTTTTTAAAATGATATACTTGCTTTTTACAAAATATTTTTACTTTATTCCTTTAATGGGAATAAGAAAATTCTATATTAATTCTAGACTAACCGAAATCAGAAAATAGTCCTAAATTCCTAAAAAAAAGGCTAGAACTAGACAAATTATATATCAATGGAATCACAAAAACGTTATCAGAATATAACAAAACAAATTACCTTTATGCAGAAAAAGCTCAGTTTTGAAGATTGCTTGAAGGAGCTCACAGAAAGTCACCAACATTCACAGTGGCAGCCACCAAACACATATTAATTTTATCAAGATTTAAACTAGAAAAATATTTTGATTGTATCTATCTTTCTTCTTGTTGTTTTTTACGTATTTAATTCTTTTGTTAGAAATATATTCTCAACGTATTATAAATTTCTATTGACCGTTAAAGCTGGAATATGATTAAAATATTCTTAAAACAAATCAAATATCTAAGTACTAACCGTACTAACTGTGTGATGGATAATTTATGTTAATATTTATTATCAAAGTAGTTTATAAAACTAATTTGATAATAAACTAATTCATCAAACTAATTCATCGCAAAGTTATTAATAAATAATAATCATCATATTACTCGTAACTTTATTTTTACACTACATGTCATCATGTCATTTATATATATATATATTCAGCTGCAGTATTTCGAATCTAAATACATTTTTATAAATAGAGTCAAACCTCGGTTAAAGAACCCTCGAATCACGAACAATTCGGTTTACGAACAAATTTTCCAAACACAAAACATATTCGGATGACATACTGTATCTTGAGTTACGAACACGCAATTCTTCAACATAAACATTTTCAATGATAATACCATGTGTCACCTTAGGAACATTTTAAAACGTAGATTAAAAACAAATTACACTGTACAACTTTTTAGTGAGACAGAAGCCCAATGAGTCTGAAGCAGAATCCGATGTGCCAAGAGATTGAAAAAAGAAAAACAATCCCCTTCTAAACAATAACATTTCACTTCCTCTCTATCTTCCTCTTAGAATTTCAACTCTCCTTCATACAGATACCATAAAACTAAATTAATTTTTCATCTATATTTGATCTGCTTAGTGTTGTGTTTATCTTTTCTGCGAAAGATTTACTGGTTTCTGTTAAATTGTGTTAAGAACGTGTGCACAAAATGCACAAAGCACTGTTGTAAAAGTTTAAATAAACAATTATCTGGAGAACAGAACGGATTAATATAGTTAAATTAATTAATTCCTATGGGGAGAAATAGTTTTGATTTACGAACGATTTTCAGGAACGAATTAAGTTCATGAACCGAGGTTTGGCTGAAAATATAATTGTATTGTTGCAACCATGACTTAAATTTAGTGTATAATGCTGAAAACATTTAGACACAAAATTTTGATGATTTATTTCAGGATCAAGATATGAGACTGCTGAAAAAATTGTTTGGACATCAGTAGGATAAAAGGTTTTCAGCAATAATATACCAAAAACACTTAAAAGCAATTTTGAGTTAATACCTTCCTAGAATTGTTCATCAAAGTACATCAAATCTTCTTCACTTCCCTTGCAAGAGCATACAACTAGCAATTAAGTGAGGTTAGTTTTGATTATGTCGCAGAATCTTATAAAGTATATGTTTGGCGATTATTGTTTTAGAACTTATTATGGGCTAAACAACACAACATGCTATCCAAAAGGCTTAAAGAGACATCCACCATATTTGCATTGATCATTCGTAAAAAGTCGGAAAATGTAGGATCGATTTCAATCCCACTCTTTCAGGTGATAACTGCTAATATATCATGCGATATATCTCATATATGTATTGATTTTAAACCTCTGAACTTTCTGATAATTGTAAATGAGGTTATCTATATTGAAAGATATAATAATCTTAATTAAGTAATTTTCTACACCCTGGTTATTATTAGATAAATTATATATTTCTATATTGTGTTTAAAACCATAGGAAATAAAAATAATTATTATCATTTCATATATAATAACTATTTTGTATATGGGCCTCTTATTTTGAAACTGGTATAAATATATTGGGAAAAATTATTATATATCCTAACATTGTATATAGCTAACGTAATAAAATATAACAACAATAACAAAAATATGTATATCCACAGGGATACGTATTTTTTGTTATATTGCGGCTCTTTGGTACCTTCAATGTGGCTCCATTTCATGATAGTTAATATGGAGCAAATACCTACTTAATTTAAAAAATTAATGTATTTGTAATTTTTAATTTATTGTAAAAAGCAGAGTAATACCCCGATGTTACGCGATAGATGAAACCGACGAAAATCGCGTAAGTCGGAGTACAACTTTGCATATAAATACATAAAAATTTGGTTTAATTGGGACCAAGGACTAACAAAAACACTAGTTTAGCAGAAAAATATTTAATAAAATTGCAGTTTTTTATACATATTAATACAAAATATTAAAAAAGTAAATAAGTAACGTAAAAACTTATTCACTTTTACTTGATTATCATTCCATAATTTCAGCATTTTTTCCATCTCAGCAATAATACCATGACGTTTATGAATTATGCTTGAGTTCAAGGATTGAGCATTATTCACCGTATCCAGAATTTTTTCATTATCTTTTAAGATTGTTCTTACTGTAGATTCCGGTAGCTCAAACTTCTTTGCCAATTGACAAATTTTAATTCTGTTATCAAAACCCTTGATAATGCTAAGTTTACATTCCAAAGATATCATAATCCTTTTCTTATTAGGTTCAGGAAAATCAAGTTTACTTCGTTTGGAAGTAAATCTAATTCTCCTGCACTTAGTAAGAAAAGGATTTTTAAGGATTTAGAAAATATAAGACAAAGCAATCTTAACTTTCGTGGATCGTAGAATCATAATCGTACACATAGAGTTCACTTGAAATGCGTGCAAAGAGCGCCACATCAAGATTGCTTGCAGCAGTGTTGCCAAACGAAAAATCAAGAACCGCGTAACTCCGAGTTCGCGTAATTCGGGGTATTACTGTATTATGAATATATATGAAATAAATTCGTGGGCGGCCGGTTGGCCGAGTGGTAACGCGTTGGGGGTACCACACTGGAGGACCCGGGTTCGTATCCCGAGTCTGGTCCCGGATTCGCGTCCCGGGTCTGGTCCCGGATTTTTTTCGGGATATTGGGGCCGGCCAGGTTATCCCTGTCCTTTACCATCCGGGCCTCCTCCACGGGTGAGGGTGCAGCCGTGGTTGCGCTCAGTGAAAGAGATTATTATGCGAAACTCTGTGTGCATTAGTTCTTTCGTCAAGGTCGCACTTACAAAATCTGCAAGCGTGTTGTAATCAGGCGATTTTTAGTAAAAAGTTTATTTCACTTTTAAGCGATTAGACACATTGCATCACATACTGCAGAAATGTGTTATGAGGCTGTAGCTTGTACCGACTTTAATTTTGCGACTTCCATGTGCCGGATTTGGTGTTTATTTGTTTAATATTTTGGTCTGCTCCATTGTGCTAGAAATTAGAAGTTACATTTAATACAAGAAACAGTGTTGCCACTGACCTGGAAAACCAGGAATTTCGGGAAAAGTCAGGGAAAAGCCAGAGAAATTTTTTTCTGAAGTTATATGTTTTGACCAATTTTTAGTGCCAAAAATGATGATGTCGTGGCATTTTGTCGCTCAGTGAAAGAGATTATTATGCGAAACTCTGTGTGCATTAGTTCTTTCGTCAAGGTCGCACTTACAAAATCTGCAAGCGTGTTGTAATCAGGCGATTTTTAGTAAAAAGTTTATTTCACTTTTAAGCGATTAGACACATTGCATCACATACTGCAGAAATGTGTTATGAGGCTGTAGCTTGTACAGACTTTAATTTTGCGACTTCCATGTGCCGGATTTGGTGGATGTTATGTAATGTGTATTTTTGCTTCAAGCCTGTAGCACAGGAAGCGTTTAAAGAGCATACAGCTAATGAATTTAGTCAAATTTGTTTGGTGTTCGATATAAAATTCACCTTGCTGTCCACATCTAAATGAATCAAATGTGTATAGACATTCACTCAAGTTCACTAATGTTATGAATACGTTAAATAATTTGATTCAGATAACTGGTGTGGTTAAAGATTATTTTTCTGCAAGTATGTTATGAGATGAAGATGTAATTTCCATGGTCACGCAGTATCTATTAAAAATGATAAATCATATTAATAAATGCAAATGATTTGTCATTTATATATCAATATATATCCATATGTACTATTATATATTAACAGTCATTATATATATTAACTATATATTAACAGTCATCTGATCAAACATTTTCGAACTTGCTTTGATATACTTAGTGAGGGAACTTTTATGAAGACGAATGAATGTGTTGGGTGGCGTTCTTTACGACATTTACATTAAGTGAACAAATTCATTCATTATTCCTCGTTTGCTGTACTTAAGATTAGCAAGTGTTAATAAGCTAACAACAAGAGAAGCTTTAGACTTCGAGTTGGCAAGAATCTAGTTTATCTCTGAGTTAGGTGCGTTGCATTGATAATCCTAACATGAACCTGAAATAAGTGCCTATCTTCAATACGTGGTTGTAAATAATAATTTAACTGAAAATCTTTTTTCAATTTTTACATAATTAATCTCACTGTTTAGGCAAGAACTTAACGTAGCTGTCGGCATTAGATATGTCACATTGCAAACTAAAATGTTGCCGCCTAATGATTATTAATGCGAATCAAATATTCCGTTGTATTAAAGATTTATTTAAAAAAAAACTGTATTCCCATCGATATTTGATTGTCATCTTTTCATAATTCAATTAAATTATTATTTAGGTTCATGTTAGGGTTAGCTGTGGATTGCCTAATTCAGATCCTTTCCTTCAGTTGTTAATGTATGAGGGTTGATCAGGTTTGTGATAGGCAGCAACAGGACTGATCGTTTAGAGATGACGTAAATTTTTACTCATATGTTTCTGTGCTGAGTAGTGTGCTTTATGAATACTGATAAAATGTTATTTTTTATTTGGTTCAGTTAAAATAATTTTGTTTTCTATAGATAATAACAATTTTTTTAAAATACTGATTTAACTTATAACTGTTAACGAAACTGGAGGGAAACGATATTGATTGACAGTAAACGTTCCCTGCGTTTAAATACTAATTGATGTCATATTATTAATTTGCGGCTAGAAGTCATAAACAAATTATCACAAGAGAATAAAAGTGGAAGTATTCACTGTAACACCGTTTGATCAAGTTTTGGTTAAAATGGTAAGAATTCTATTTTGACTGCTTCGCATTTTTGCATCTGACTTTATGGTTAGTGTGATTCATCTATGAATAAGAAGTCGAGTTATAGCATGCCTTAATGCGTGTTGCATTTTTGTGCTAGATAAAGTGGATGTTAATATTGCAAAGTCGCAGATTAGAGCGAATGTCAATACTACCTACTTATCAGCTTCGCTGAACCAGAAACTGAAATTCTCAAGTTACTTGAGATTCTCCTAAATGGCTCATAGTGACATGAGGTTTATCCACTCATGATATATATCAATGTTGGCCAAATTGCTGCTCGGGAGCCACATACTATCTTTGGTATCTTCGGTGTTGCTCCACAGAATGAAAGTTAATAGTTAATATGTTAATAGTTACTTAATTTTAAAAATAATATATTTGTAATTTGTTTATTTATGGAAAAAGTAATATGCATCCAAAAGAAATAAATGAATATAAAATATAAAATAAATAATTTTGAAGCCATTGTTAAGATTACTCGGAAAAACTAATGTAGTCCTCATTGATATAAAAAACTGATTGCAGCTCTCAAATATTTGAGAGGTTTCTTTATAGTTCTTAGTTATTTGGAGCTTGGTTACCCTGATATAATATCATTCAGTAATTTTTAAATATTTTTATAACGTAAATTTGTGTGTAAATCTATTAATTTGATTATTTTTTTACAATGAAACATATTGTTTCTTATTTAATAATTTTAAATTTTCATAAACTGATTTATACTCAATTTTTTTTTTAATTTTCTATAAACACATCGTGCAAATATTAAAATTCTATTTAATTTCAATAATTCTTTCAAGTTTTATATTAACTTATATACATACAGTATTTTATATTAACTTATATAAATACAGTACAAGATATACTGTATTTCATTATTTAAAAAACCTAAAACACCTAAGACTTTTACTCGTTAATCCTTCAAAAATCATTAATATTGCATCAAAACTATACTATCAGAAATTATTAAAAAGATTTCTAATAATTTATTTTACTTTTATTTACAATAAAATGGCAACAACTCGTGTATATCCAGTTCAAAAAGAAGACGAATTAACTTATGCCCAGATAATCATTCAAAATAATTCGCTCTGGAATATGAAATTTGAAAATACTAAATTTTCTTTCTCTGCTGCCATCATATTATTTGGTTTTATTGCAAATATACTTAATGATATTTTTTTATATCAAAAGATATTCGGTATTCGTATAATTTTCATATTATTAATATTATTTATCGGTATTGTAACAGTTTTTTTATATCAAAAGATATTCGGTATTCGTATAATTTTCATATTATTAATATTATTTATCGATATTGTAACAGTTGTTTTCTATCATTTTCAAATTAAAAAACGAAAGTTGTTAATTTGCTTGGATAAATTATTCAAAATATCAAATGGACTTCGTTGGAATAATTATCTATTATATAAAGTAATATTCGTCTGGATAAATTTTGCTATATTCAACCTTTCTGTATTTCTAATATTTTCTTTTCTTGATGATCAATTGGTTTATATTTGGATCTTCAAAACGAATTTTGGTAAAAATATTCCGGAAAGAATCGCACCTGCAATTTCTGGCTCCATGTTTTCTTTCAGTTCAATATTTATGACGATGCCTAGAAATTTTTATCTGGTATTAGTTTTGCTTTTTTTGGATATATTGATAGGATTATATGTTAGTATAATAATCTACTCATTGAATGGTAATTAATGTTTAATTCTCTCGTTCTGACTAATGTAATTTATTTTTTAATAATGTGTTGTTTTCGTAGGTATATTTTTCGTGACTGATTTTTTAATAGGAAATCTTGATTAGGACAAAATTTTCAATGTTATGAAAATATTATTTCAAATTAAATAATATATAATTGTTTTGGGTTAGACTAGTATGAAATACAGAAGTTATTAGATCATGAAATATAGCATTATTTTTTAAATTTTGTTGATTAAATAATAGAATATTACTTTATGTAATAATGTGGACCATAAGAAAATAAATTAAATTCCTCTATATTATTAAATCTTAAATAAAAAATAGTTCCAAGCGCATATTGCTTCATCCCTCTTCGAATTATCTGATAAGCACAACTTAAAAATAAATTGTAAAAGTTTGCGAATATTATCAATAACTTAGCCAAGAAAATAGACACACATGTAGACTGTAGGTCACTCTGGACATTGAATCTCTCAGTTCACTGTGTAAGAAATTAAGGTACCTAATGATATATTTCTTCCTTCATGAAAGAAATTGAAAAGAAAAAACTGTATAATTGAAGATGAATACGACGAAATGGAATACAACATGCAAACGAAGTAACTTCAATAGTCTTTAAAGTGTAAATATATACATTAGCAAAACCTTTTTCTTCTAAATTTGTTCAGAAGTGCACTTTCACAGAAGATAAAGAAGAGCACTTTTTGTCAAACTAGGAAGTGATCTTACAGATATTGCAGAAATATTCCAAGATCTTTATAAAAATTAATAATCTTAAATCACAAATTATTAAATAAATAACAATAGTAACAGAAGAAATAAACTTCCCTAGCCTATGAAATACTGAAAAAGTATGCAGACCACAAAATTTAAGAAATCTGTAGGAATTGATAGTTCCCTTCAGATCTTCTCAGAGAAGAAGGAACACCTGTTATTGAAGTGCTGCACAAAATCTATCATCAAGTAAGGAATCAGAAAAGATAGGTATATCAACTTTCTAATTCCTATTTGTAAAGCAGTAATAATAAAATATACTAAAATCAAACCTGTGAAAATTTTATTTGAAATAACAAATAACATAATTTTTTCAAATAATTGAATATTGCCAAATAAAAAATAACGTTATTTTTATGATAATCTGGCTTTCAAATAATTGATTTGAAATATTTTCCAAATTATTTCTCAAATAATTTATCATCAAATAAAAAATTATTTAAATAAATACATACAACTCATCCCTCGATGTACACGGTAGATATGTTCCTGGAAAAATCGTGCAAATCGAAACCGTGTAAAACGAGATGCAAAATTCATACAAAATATAAAGATATGTTCAATTAAACTGTAAATCGTGTAAATCTATCTAAACAAGATAAAGAAAAGTCGAGGATATATTCTTTATAACCGTGTAAAATGGGATAAATATTAAAGAAAGAAAGGGGATTAGTTCAGTAATTTTTAGAGACAATTTAATCCTTATACTTTTTAAATTTATTTTTGAAAATGAAAATATAAACATTAATTAACACCGAATACGGTACAAAAAAAAAACAAATTAACAATATTCCGTACAAATAAAAACAATAAAAGAATTCAAGCATAAGTAGGCGAGCTGCAAGCCTGAATTGAGCGACAAATTGTGAAAGCGAAAATGGACTAAGAAGAACTGTGAATTATTCCGAATTAAAGATTATCTTATCTTTGTGTTGTATCTTAGTCTAGTGTAAAATTATCTTATTCTTAGTGTTGTATGAGATAATTATTGGATTTTGTATTGAATTTAGTTATAATGAAACAAGATTATTTTGTTTTGTGTGTAAATAAATTGGACTATATATTGATAGCTGTATTCACTCTCAATTCATCTCTACGAACTCGTAAACCCACAAAACGTGACAATATGATACTTTTTTTAATTCATAAATGGCATAATGCAAAGCAGTCGAAATAAAACACAAAAAGAATTTTTTTGTTTTCATTTAAAAACCGTGTAAATTGAGTACCGTGCATATCGATGGTACGTTATTTGAAATAAAAATCAAAATACTTGAATTTAGTTATAATGAAACAAGATTATTTTGTTTTGTGTGTAAATAAATTGGACTATATATTGATAGCTGTATTCACTCTCAATTCATCTCTACGGTAGAAAATATATATTGTGAACAATATAAAATATAATTAATTTTCAATGATTAAAATATATTTATTTACTATTGTTTTTAAATTAATTTAAACATTAATCTGAAAATACATTTAATAATCTTATGCATAAAAGAAATATAAACCAACCTCTGCTGCTCTGTTTTAAATTTTTTAAAAGGGAAAAAAATGAAATTAATAAAATTTGAGATATAAACAACTTGTAATATTTGTTCACATTTATTATATAATATTTTTATTTTTTATTTAAACATTCTAACATTCAATGAAATAAAATTTATGCAAATTGTAAAAAAAAGAAAAGAGTGCTGATGTTGCATTTAAAATAGATATTATCATAAGAAGTGATTATGGTTAGGCAGTTTTTTATATTTTTGTATTTGTAGGGACTGCTTCAATGATGATAAGTAATAACTTCTGATCTGTAGCAGCTGAGCAAAGCTAGTTTTGTATGTGTAGCTAATACTATCGAACGAGTCCCACGTTCTTCTGGCTTATTCGATTTTCTCCATTCCTGTTTATCGTATGAATATTTGTTCGATTGGCATAGAAATATATTATTTCTTGGTTTTTGTTATCATTATCATGTTACAAATTTAGGACTTTATTTAGAAAATTAATTAATTAATTAATTTTCTGTACATTTTAGTATAAAGTCATAATTATGAGAAAATTAAACATATATTTTAATTTTTTACGCCTGTATATAGTTAAAAGTTTCAAGATTAATGAAAAAAAAACTTGAAATAATCTATGATTTGTTTATAATATATATATATATAGTACTGTATACAATGAAGAAGAAGAGTTATTTTACTTATACTGTGATTATGTCAACCATTTTGTTTAAATTTTCGATTCTTCTTTACAAAGAATCATACTATATATGTATCAGCATTTAAATTATTCATTATGAACCGTTAAAATTATAGGCTATATATTTTATTTCTTCAAAACATTTTAAGCTGACTTGAGAGAAAAATTTTAAATTAAATTGGAAAATTTCCTTTGTAGATGATACTTTTTAAATTATTTTTTCTTAATCTTTACAAATTTTAAATAGCTTTATGACTTCGAAGTGTTACATTTGCCTTAACTAAAATGAAATTTCAGCAAAATATTTATTTCATACTATTGTCTATTTTTTGCAAATAGTTATGATGATCAATTTTTTATTAGATTTTTTAAAATTTTCTTCATTTTTCTTGTAAATTCTCTAACGCATCACATCATTTTCGAGCTAAGAAACAAAATTTATAAAGGAACAGAAAAACAAAGGTTTTAGGTGGCTGTACACTAGGTTTAGCCATTGAAATAGAAAAGAAATGAAAAGGTTATAGAAAAGTAAGAGAAAAGTTGAAAGGTTCCTATCATGAAGAATTGTGATAGGTCACTAGCGGAAAAAAGAGTAAGCTACTAACACCATTTATTATAAAATTGACAATATTACAATTTGATTTTTACGTTATTAAAAGTTACAGTTCTTGATGATAATTTACAAAATATAAATATAGTTGAATATAACAATATATAGTAATTAATAATAAAATAATTCTATAAATGAGCATACATAGTTAACAATAATTTCAATAATAAGTAACAATGTGTTCAGTTAAACAAAAATATTTAAATTATAGTAATTATGCTCATGTAAATGATAATAAATAAATAAGTAAAATTTATACAATAAATAACAAAATTTATACAGAGGAGTCTTAGTCACAAATAAAATAAATAATAAAATTAGCATTTTAAGTTTCAAAATACATCATTAAAAGCAATTTAATATCTGACTCAATAAATACGCTAGTTTATTTAGTTATGGACATTTTTATCAAACTTATTCAAAAATCCGTCAGAAATAATTAAAGTCATTTATTGAATTCTCTATTATTATTATTATCATCAATATTTAATATTCATTGAATGGAGTACATTTTATGTGGATGATAATAAAAAAGAGAAAAGAGCATTTTATTTATAGATGCATTGTTATGCCACTGCAGCAAACAAACAAAAATTCTTCAGAATCTTTTAATTTTTTGAAATAAGTCATCGCCCAAAAGTTGTGCTGACATAAATGACACATCTATGCAAGAAAAATACTGCATTCCTTTCATTTACTAGATCTCGCTTCTACCAATTTACTATTGAAGTAAGTTTTCCAATCTACGGAGAAATATAACATTGCAACAAAGTTTTCCAGATCGTCATAAAAATGTCTTTCAGCCGAAACATGTACAGTCGGAAGGAAAATAAATTTAAGGTGGAAAATTGGGTCTTGAAAATTTAGTTTTCCGTAAAGATACATTCTTGCAGCTGTTCAAACATGCATCTAATTCAGTTTCATAAACTTCTATTCAATCAATTTATTTATACAATTATAAAATTTTATCGCTAAATAGAAATCAATTTTTTGGAGGAAAAAATATTTATGTAATTTTATTTATTTCTTATATAACTTTGAAATAAATATGTATCATGTCCATGCAAGCGTTAAATAAGATAAATATCATTTTATGTCTAAACTAGTATTTATAACATCAAATTGTATGGACTTAATTTTCGGTAATAAATTAAAATTTAAGATAATTTAAAGTGTTTTCAGTTTTAAAAATATAAATCAAGCATTTTCACCCACTTTTAGAAAGCGAAAAATATAAAAATTAAGAAAGAGAATGCTATACTGTAGATAAACTATGATTTACATTAGAAATATAATTCAAAATAGTTTTCTGATTATTATTATTATGATTGCGTTGTAGTTTCTTAAATTGTGAAAATATTTTTGACACACTGTTTGTTTATTAAATAGCAGTATTTTCATATAAAGAACTTAATTATTATCGTTGAAAGCATATTGTGAAACTTTAATATCGAAATCTTAAAGGATTCATTTATATGATTGGAAAAATTAAAATATTACGTGTGGGTGTTTATTGATGACTTATAGTTTCATTTATTCAGCTTATATCTTTCTTTTAATTTGTCTGCAAAAAATAATGGATGAGCAAAAAAAACATGTAAAATTTCTAAAAATACAAACTACATTATATATTTTTAGGTACCAATTATTTTAATATTATTTAATCATTAAATTAATTAAACTAAATGAAAGAAATTTAACATTTTTAGAAGTTTTCTATATTCATCTATCCATGTATTAATGTTAATTAAAGAGGGAAAGGCTGTCCAAAGTAAAATACAATATAGTTTTTTTCAAATTTGATCTTCTGTATTTAATTATTTGAAGTGACGTTAAAACTAAACATAACAATAAAATTAGAATCAGAGACTTAATTGATATGGAAGTGCAAAGAAAACAAAGTATCTGCTATCCAATGGTTTTTGTAAAATGTTGGTACATAATGTTTGTGAATTGGAGATGCTGATGATGCAGAACAAAAGATTTTGTGCAGAAATTGCACATGGTGTATCATCTAGGAAGCATAAGGATATTGTCGAACGAGCACAACAGTTGGCAGTTCCTGTCACGAATGCTAATGCTCATTTATGTTCTGAAGAAAATGAATAAGGTGGAAGTTGTATCATTGATTCAATAAATAAACTGTTCTTAAGAATTCCTGCAATTATAGTTTATTTAATAATTGTAAGAAACAAGACTATTAAAAATAGTTATTTTATATTTTTATTCCATATTATTAGTTTTGGTTATTAGCACTATGTCCAAAGATAATCAATGGTATATGCAGTAACAGATTCAGAAAAAAAAATAACAGGAGGACCACCATAATACAAATACAATAGAAGCCACTTATTAGAATCACTTTGGGACCCATGCATTTTGATAATGATAACTAACTGATAACATTAAGCAGTGCATGTCAAAAAAGTACAATTTTTGAATTTTTATTATACTTATACAATATTCATAATTGGATTGAAGACTGTCAGAATTATGTAGTGTTTAGTTATTTATGACTTGTAATCAGATGAAGCGGTAGTGCTACCATAGAATATACTTGACACCTTCACTTAACATTAGGAGATGCTGACAGTAGTGTTTCTCAGGAACTACTGGGCTGATTTACTTGATTTTTTTTTAAATAACCGGTGTCTAGAATGTCCAAAAAATTTGGCATCACGAAACCACAGTGGGGTTTTGCAAAGCAAAAAAAAGCAAAATTTTCATAAATGGCACATTTGGAACTTAATAAGTCAGTCAATATTGCTTGGATTTCGATGTGGATGGTACCAGTTGATTCGTCTTAGTGAGGTAAACATTGTGATGTATAATGTGCTGACTTATGCCTGCCATACTCTAAGTGTACTGTTGCCATAAACCTATTTTGGTGATTTTTGGACTTAATATTGATTCGATTTCGATGAGGATGGTACCATTTAATTCATCTTAATGAGCCAAACAGTTTGATGTATAACATGCCAAACTATGTCGTATTGTAAGTGTACTGTAATGGAAAATAGATGTCGAATTTTCACATGTTAGAGAATCTATAAAAGCTTCAATTTTTACATAAAATTGCTGAAATTTTCTGACATTGTTGTGCGACTGAAAATCTCGGTGGACCTTTTTTCTGATTTGAAAAATCTTGTTTAACATTGAATAAAATCCGTTCTAAAGTCGGCATAATTTTTCAAAGCATCGAGGTTTCTATGACCTCATGAACTTGGCGGCAGGGATTCAACTCCGCCTGAGGACAAATTTTTTCTTTTTCATTTTTAAGTAATCTAGCAGAAAATTTATTATATGAACTGAGAAAATGTGGAATCAAGGGTTTTCGGCCATGTGAACACGAATTTGCTACAACCAGTGAGTTAGCTTATATGTACCTTCAACATATTGTAAAGTTTATTCAATAAGCAATTTTGGCCTAACAAAAAGTAATGGACTAGTTTATTGGAAAATGCCCTAAAGCATTTAAGAAGTGTACAAGCATTAAAAAGAAGTGTACAAGCATCAATACGAAACGTAAAAGACTTAAAATCAATTTTTAAAGCTGACATATACTTTAAATCTCTGAACTTGGAAAAAATCTTTTCACCAAAAAAAAAAGTATATTCTGCAGCATCGCTTATAAAGCTAAACCCCTTGCAGCTTACTAACTATAATATTTTACTTGCTCAGCTGTGGAATATACTTTTTTTTGGTGAAGAGATTTTTTCCAAGTTAAGAGGTTAAAGTATACTTCAGCTTTAAAAATTGATTTTAAGTCTTGTACATTTTGTATTGATGCTTGTACACTTCTTTTTAATGTTTGAGACCTCAAGTATATTCACTTTTTTTTCTGCCCCTTCAAGGCATTTTTCAATAAACTAGTAATTATGTTCATTCATCCAACCATTCATTCATTGAAATTTGATCTTTTGTTCATATGTGCAAAGTTTTTATTTTTTTAGTAATTATGTTCATTCATCCAACCATTCATTCATTGAAATTTGATCTTTTGTTCATATATGCAAAGTTTTTATTTTTTATCTTTCTGAAGAAACCCCTATTCCTATTTCACCCATGCTAAATTCAACTCACTTTAATGTGATTATTTCAGAAAACCAATTAATTGTGTAAAGCGAGGGACACCTGTATATTATTAACTAGTAAACCTGTTGTAGTTACATTAGCAATAAAATATATTGTGATCAGTGAATGATTTAATTTAGCCTAATTTTTAGGCAAAATTTTGAAATCATTGGATAGATCCAACTTCAGTGCCACTTCAGTGCCTTACAAAACCATAGAGCCTAGATTCTGTGGTTTTGTAAGGCACTGAAGTTGGATCTATCCGAAAGTACTTCGCCTATTAAAGTGTTTATTTGATAAAATACTGCTGTTGTGTGCTTTGATTAAACTATTATTTGATAGCACTTCTTGGATTGGGACAACCGTAATCAACAACCAATAATTTGTGAACATGGAGTCTAAAAAGCTGATGCAACTTTCTTCTGAAGCCAATCAAAATTGTCCTGTAATTATGTGTCAGGCTTGTCACATATTACTGTTACATTCCAGTTGAAAATGGCAACAGTCAAGTTCGTGTGAACTTCAGACTTATAAATTCAATTAATTGATTTTTCTAAGAGATAAAGTATACTTGTGGAATCCGAAAAGATCAATAATATATGAAAAAAATCTGAAATGTATTGGATATGAAGAGATAACTGAAAAATTAAGATTATCAAATCCAAACCCATATGGTTATTTAGCTTCTCTCATTTGAGTATTTTATCTTTCAGTTACAAGATGAATTGTATGTAATAAATTTTTAAATGGTTGATGTATCCATTCAAAGCCATTTTCAATAATTTTCTTGATCTTCCACTGCCAATTCATGCACTAAATTTTAATAACATCCTTGTCCTTTTCATTTAAAGAGCCATTCCCTAGTCCATATTTTCCATTTTTTATTTCTGTTTTTAGATATAGTGTAAGGAAGCTGATAAAATCGAAACTGTAGCAGCAAGTTTTAATCCATCATTTCGACTGCGTGTCATGATACTGAAAGTTGCCTCAAATCAACAAAAAAGATGGGACAACAGATTGGAAGTGTGTGATAAGAAAGTTGCTCAAAACAGATAATTTTTTTGGTCATGATTGGTTGTTGTTGATTGAACTTGTGCAGTGTGATACAATCTTTAGATTGTATATAAAATAATTGGTTATTTGAAGGTTATTATGAATCAGAATTGGTTTTGTTCTTGATATCAAAACTTGCTAAAAATTAGATGTTGCATTTGTTTGCTTGTTGAATTTGTACCAAACAACACGTTGTCCTACTAAACATTTGTACCAAACAAATGTTTAGTAGGATAAAAATTGTTAAAAAAACAAGTTTCTTAGCCAAAGTTTAAACTTACAAAAAATATTTTTCAATTGTATTGTCTGAACATTGATTTAATATTCTTAATTATAAATTCATCTGAACTATATTATGCAATCATCACTAGGAAACCTGTTTCAGTAAGTCATGAAAAAGAACCTTATATACATTTATATTGAATTAGGATGCATTTGTTTGCTTGTTGAATTTGTACCAAACAACACGTTGTCCTACTAAACATTTGTTTGGTACAAATGTTTAGTAGGATAAAAATTGTTAAAAAAACAAGTTTCTTAGCCAAAGTTTAAACTTACAAAAAATATTTTTCAATTGTATTGTCTGAACATTGATTTAATATTCTTAATTATAAATTCATCTGAACTATATTATGCAATCATCACTAGGAAACCTGTTTCAGTAAGTCATGAAAAAGAACCTTATATACATTTATATTGAATTAGGATACCCGTGCCCGGCGTTGCTCGGGCAATTCATGGTGTGTTACTTAAGTTTCTCTTTCTCTTAAATTATAACCTTTTAGATGATCGTCAGGATTTTCTTCAATGTATTCTGAAAATCTTTCCCGTACAGATACGTTTTCTATTTGAAATATGTGTCTTTTCGAATGTTCACTTCTTTATCTTTCTTTCTCTATTAGAATTCTGTCGATTTGCTCGATCTTCTAATGTTTCATTTTCCCGAGTTAAACGCATTCGTTTAGCACCGGGAGTTAATTCACCTAAAGTGTTCTTTCTTTTTCGTAGCATTATGAAATTTATACAACTGTACGATATACAAAAACGTTATATCAAAACACGTGAAACAACAGTTATAATCTCGAACCAAGAATATCAAGAAATACGTGAATTAGTCTCAAATACAGATTCTTCTTCATAATAAAAACTTACATGAAAAAATAAAATAATCAGTGATTGAAAAAGATGATAGATTAAATAATAAATCAGTAGTAGCATAAATAATTCGATAATTTTTATAAAATTCTGTTGTTGTAAGTTAAATTGTTGCGTTGCTATGGCAATGACGGTTTCGTTTCTCTACACGTGGTAATGATAGTGACAATCTTAAGGGGCATTAGAAATAACAGTTATAGTCTCGAACCAAGAGCATCGAAAAATACGTGAATTAATCTCAAATGCAGATTATTCTACTTAATAAAAACTTACAATAATGAAAATCACGAAATAAAATAATCATTGATTAAAAAAAGGTAATAGATTAAATAATAAATCAGTAGCAGCATAAATAATTCAATAATTTTTATAAAATTGTATTATTGTAAGTCAAATTGTTGCGTTGCTATGGCAATGACGGTTCGTTTCTCTACACGTGGTAATGATAGTGACAATCTTAGGCTGAATTTCCTAATGCCCGTTATCTTGCCTTATAATTGAACATACAGGCACAGGTATTTAGATTTATATATATTATATATAATATAATATAGATTAGATATCTCTAATAATCATATCTGCGAATAATACGTGGTCGTTAAGCCTAACCAAAGTTTAACATAAGTACCACGTGGTCACTAAGCCTAATCAAAGTTTAACCTAAGTATATTAGGCTAAATAAAGTAATGTAAGCTATAATCAATAGAAAATTAGAAAAATATTTAAAAAATACCTTAAAAACCTTTTAATATGAAAGCTTAAGTTCAATAATTTAACGAAATAATATACAGTTCAATGCTCGATATCCGCCATTAAAAGCAGTATCATTGGGTTATAATGGTTACGTTCAAGAATCACATGTCCATTATGATACAATGAGACTGCTCAGTTACTAAGCAGACAATCTTAGTAATCTAATGATATTGGTCAGCTAACCTGTCACGTGGTCACTGTAACCTGTGAACAAAAGTTGTTTCATAAAAATCTATTCAGTCGTTCTCGTGTTATAAATGTACACGTGCGCTCAGGAATTTCAGATTTATAATATTTATAAATTACATCATCAAAATTTGAAGTAAGTCGGTAGTGTACGTGTACACTAGCGACAGTATCAATTATTTTACACTAGAAAGTATCCCTTATTTTATTTTTTCTTTTCGAGTAGAATTTTTCAAATGTGGGCCTTCAAACTGTGTCGTTCTCGTGTTATAAGTGTACACGTGCACTCAGGCATTTCAGATTTATAATATTTATACATGTATTATATACTTATGTTGAAAAACTAACACTGAAACTGTTCATAAATGATAAATATGTATAAATACCACAATCAGAACAGTGAAAATAGAGAGAAACAAGCATAATCAGTCCTGAAAATTTTTTTTCTCTCTCTCTGCTATCACTGCTTTGGTAAGTATACATTTATTTTTTAAGTTATAAAATTATTTTCTTAAATTAATACATAATATAGCAGCATGAAACTTTTGTCAGTAATAATGATTTGATCATAAATTTCTTTTTCAACTTATACAAAATTTGGTTTGTATAAGAATCATTATTTCCAATTATTTACATAAATCAGGAATACTTGTATTTGATTTCAGATACTTCTATTCAGAATGCAAAATTTTAAAATAATATTTAAAGAAATCCATAAATTTTAAATGTTGAATATATTTAAACATAGATTTCAAAAAGCCATAAAATACTTTTATCAATAAAAACCATTTGAATTCTATAAATAAACAATCCTTTGTTTTCAATAATTTATAATTAATTTGTTAAATTTAATAATAATTATAATTTTAAAATATACCTGGGATGGTAATTCATGGTAATGACAATCACTAGTTGCTATAATTAATAGAGGTGCATTTGATTCAAGATCATGTAAAAGAGTGAGAAAAGTCTCTTGCACAGTTTCATTAAGTGTCTTCCATGTCCGTCCAATTCTAGGCAAATATATAATGCTTGGAAGATTTCGCTTTGCTTCACGGAATATCTAAAAATAGTCAAAATGATATTTTAAAACAAAGAGAAAAGATATCTTAATTATCTTAAAAAGACAATTAGAAATTTACAAAAATTAATAATTAATTTACAATATATGAATAATGACCTGTTCACATGCTTCTTCAGGTGTACGAAAAGTTCCTGTATATATTGTAGGCAAATCTAATTTATGAACTGGAATATGTTCTAAATAATGCAGAATTGCTGGAGCTAAATGAATACTTTGACCTTGATTTTTCTTCCCTGAGAGTAAAAACCTTGGACGATGATTTGGAGGTTGATAAAATTGAGAATGCCTAAAAATGTGAGAATATTTTAAAAGTTTAAAAGCAAGGAAAACCAAATTAAATCTCTAGTTAGGAAACTTCATAAAATAAGACTTAATGCATTAGTATTTCTATATTTTTATCTGAAAGCACATTTTTTTTTTTAAATTAATATTTAATAAATATACCTTGCTTCCTTTGATAACAAATGAGAAATACATTTTTCATTTTCATTATGACAATTGGAACTATCACACTTTAGGGAAATTGGATTCTCTACTTCTTCATCTGAAGAAACTTCTTCACATGTAGCAAAAGAATATTCATTTCTTCTTGTATCTGTATAATTTAAATATTTATTTATTTATGTAATAAAAACCATACTTTATTATATCTATATAATTAAGATTATTTGATATTTAAAAACATAAAAGTAACTAGAAACTAAAAGCAACTATACTCAGCAAAACAAGAAGATAAATACAATATAAATTGTCATTTTTCTTTAAATTTAATATTTCTTTCCTTACAATATCTCATGCAAAAAATAAGCATTATCAGCAGATGTGGCATATTTATAACTGTAGTTAGTTATATAGTTTCAGTCCATAATAAATATTTATTTAGTACTAGTATATAAGCTTGTCTATGACAAAAAATAGATAAGCTATATACTTTCAAGCAACACAAATATTTATAGCAGCATGACCATTGCATCTGCTTTCACTATAAGTGACACTATTTTTTTTTATCAAATATTATAAATGGAAATGCTCTGCTAAAAATTTACTATTGTAATACATGAAACACAAAACTAATGCACATATTATAATCAAACAAAAATTTTAATAACTTAAAAATAAAGGTACTTTCGGCTCATTAAGCAGGTTTTCTTTAATACAAATCAGTTAAAGCTCAGTTTTACAAATGTTAAAACAGTCAGAATACTTTTATACTGAACTAATTACTTTTATGTTCTAAATGAATACAATTCAAAATACAAATATTCTTGTGCAGTTATTAACCTTATTATTAGATCAAATATTTTTGATGTTAAAAAAAAATAATTATATTAAAAAACCATAAAACATCTTTTACTGGTTAAATAAATACTTAAATAATGATATATAATAATTTAAATAACTGTAATATATACTGCAAAATCTATGGATGATGTCAAAATTAAAATAAAAATAAATACAGAATTAATCAGCTACAATAAAGAAATATATATAAATTACTAACATGTTTTCAATGTTATGATATTAATCTATGTATATATAAAATGATAAATGTAGGTAATCAGAAGCTATGCTATATTTCTTTCATGTTGATTATACCATCTTCACACCATACTGACCATACAGGGTCTAGTCTATTTATATTTGAATCATTTTCTTTATATATTGTATTTTCCATAATTCTATCTTTCTTGGATCTATTAGTTTTACTATTTTTGTTTCTTGCAATTTGATTTCATATCACATGCATTCACTCTTTGTGATAAAGTTGTTTTCTTTCTTTCTTTTTTTTTTTTTTTTTTTGCATTTTTATACACCTTTCCAATCATGGATTGCACCCATACCCATGGAGAGAGGCCAGATGGTGAAGAACAGGGATCGCAGGCCTAGGCCCAGAAAAAAATTTTCAGGAGATACTTGACACGGGATGCTAAACTCAATCCTCCTGCATGGTACGCTAACACATTATCACTCAGCCATCCAGCTGCAAATGGATACCATTAGCATGTTCCATCAATCATATGTTAAGTGCTCTAGACTTGTATCCTATATACTTCTCTTCCATTTTTGAATCATTGTTTTTTAATGATATATACTCCTGGTTTCTTGCCTTGATCTATTGGGTCTTTATCATTTCTGATGAAATTGAATAAGATATTTCTTCTGTTAAATACCAGATTGATGCCTACTTTTTTTTTCTATATCTTTCTTTAAACATATTAATGGTGTAGGTGAGTGTGTGTATCCATTACTTGGCAATCTTTTTCTTTTTGTTAAGTTATTTAATTGTTAAGTGTGTTTGGTTTCTTGTTTAGGCTTCTATCTATTTGTTTTTTAATTTCAGAATAACTTTTGTGATAAACCTTTTTTTTCTACTTGTTCTATTATCAATTCTATTTCTTTTTGTGTACTTTGTTCATTGCTACAATATGTGTAATGTGTTATAACAGCTCTAAAAACATCCAATTTATAGTATCTAGGTTCTACGGAAAAGAGTTGTCAATGATAATACAAAAGGGCAGCCTTTACATCATATTTCAGAAGATTATTAATACACGGAACAAAGGAAATGCACAGAAAACAAGAATACAAAAGAATCTTATATGACAGTATCAAACATGGATATACCTACAGATATATCCATACACCATCTACTTAAGTTTTTAAAAATATGAATATATTGGACTCTTGATTTTATGAACTTGTATAGATCCCCAAAAAAGTTTTCAAGATCAAAATTCATAAATGGGAATGGCATTAATTAAATTAATTCTTTAGAATACTTTTTGAGATCAACTCAATAAATTGTAAAAATATTTAGTTCATAATTTGAAGATCCATAAAAAATGCAAATTCATTGTACTATACAAAATTCCATGACCATAATAATAGGTAGGGGGATAAATTAATGAAGAAAGCAACTACTATACTGCTTATATTATATTCCCTAACCAGCTTGAAAAGCATAAAAAGTATTGCTAAGAAAAACGAAATTAAATTGTCATATATTGGATTGGCCAAAAATTTGTTTGGGTTTTCCATAAGATAAGCTCTAGTAGTACTTATTAGTAGTCTAGGTCAGTGTTTCTCAACTTATGGATCAATTTTTAATGGGTTGCAAAGGAACTGGTAAAAGACCAAAATAAAAATAAAAACAGAAAATAAATAAATAGGAAAAAAAGTCTCTTATGTTAATTTCAAAAATTATGAGGTTTTGAATGGTATTAATTTCTGGTACCTTCATTTGTTAAATTACGTTAATTTTGACATTGTGAATGTAACTTAAGTCTATGTGCATGTTTGTTCCGTCCGTCCAGGGATTCATTGGTACATTCCCCTTCCCAGTTTTGTTAGTTTTGAACTAGTATGTAATTGTCAGTTGTCAGAACAGCAATAAAAATAAATTTGTATGTACATATACTGTTTTTTTAAGTAGTCAAAATAAATAGGAAAAAAAGTCTCTTATGTTAATTTCAAAAATTATGAGGTTTTGAATGGTATTAATTTCTGGTACCTTCATTTGTTAAATTACGTTAATTTTGACATTGTGAATGTAACTTAAGTCTATGTGCATGTTTGTTCCGTCCGTCCAGGGATTCATTGGTACATTCCCCTTCCCAGTTTTGTTAGTTTTGAACTAGTATGTAATTGTCAGTTGTCAGAACAGCAATAAAAATAAATTTGTATGTACATATACTGTTTTTTTAAGTAGTCAGTGTTTTCATTTAGTGTGTTAAAATTAGTAATCATATTTTGTATTTCGTTGAAGTGTATGTTTTTAATTTACATTTCATGGTTATATTTCATTGTATGTGAGTAATACATCATAGTTCATTGTAGTACAAGTTGATTCGAGTACATACAGTATCATGCTGATATTCTACCTTTTTTATTTTATATTATAAAATGAACAATTGGGTCGCAATAAAATTAAAAAAAAAAAAAAATATGTTGGGTCGAGCATCAAAAATGTTGAGAATCACTGGTCTAGGAGTCTTTAACTTCATTTGAAACAAGTTGCCTGAAAGATAGAAGAAGATAGTGGTACAAAACGGTGAATACATTGTTCAATAAAGTTATTGGTGAAAATGAAAAATGCATCTTATTTTTACTTAAAAACCAAATGAACATTTTGGCTAACCTGATAAAAGAAACCTCATTGTCTGATATTCAAGAAGTGAGAAGGATGTCTATGTTAAAGAATTTAAATCAGGAATTTACACAATTTCAATACAGAATAAAGTTTTAAACAGAATAGAAAAATATGTAAGCTCAACTAAGTAAAGTGTCAAGCAAAGAATATTGAAGCATAAGAATACAAAGACTACAACTGCCTTAACAAAAAGATTCTACAAACACAATTTACAGATTACATGGGATGATGCCAAAGTACGAAAATATATATTTGAGGGAAGTAATAGAAATAGAAATAATAAAAATAAAGAAAAAATATTGTAAATGACCTACATGGGATGATGCCAAAGTACGAAAATATATATTTGAGGGAAGTAATAGAAATAGAAAAATAAAGAAAAAATATTGTAAATGACAAAGTTCTGGAAATCATTTCAAAAGGAATGATTACACAGCATTAAAAACTGCTTATAAAAATCTTTAATCAATATATCAATTAATTAAAACTATTTTTTAATTCATAATTTATATATTTTATATATAATTTATAATATTTATCACCTATGTAAATTTTGAAACCTGATGCTATGATGTTAAAAGAATTTGAATTATGAGCATTTAATTCTATTATCATAGAAATTGTCTAATTTTATTATGTTATTAATATGTACTAAAGAGGGTTATTTGAATTTAATTGAAAATATTTTACAATTAAAGTGATTCTAATTCCTACATATGAGGGGTATAATTATTTTATTTTGTTGAACTTGGCTTTTAAGCAGTTTTCTTCCTCTTGAATTTCTTCTACATAGTTTCAAAAAATGCAAATACATGTATCCAAAACTATCAAATCTATGGATACTTTTATATTAATTGTGTGCCAAATAGTATTTAATATAATTTTATCTTAATATAAAATCAGTAGTAAACAATAATATATTCTCTTCACTGATTGTATTATGTATTTTAAAATATATCTAGTTAGTGAAAAGAATAAGCAAGAAAATCTTATCAATCATTTGAATTATTATACTGGTAATTAAGCATTTAAATGAGGGAAATTTTTTTACTAAAATAATTTTAGGACTCAATATACAAGAAAAATTTACTACTGTATGAATTACAGATTAAAAATTATTATAAAGAATAAAATACAACCACGGATTTAAGAAATTATTATAGATTAATTAATCAAAAATGAAACATATTTTTATAAAAGTAAAAATTATCTTTCACAAATTGAAAAGGTAGTATACATAAGTATAATTCAGTAAAAAAATTTGTAAAATGAGTATTTATAAATTAAGAGATATCTGTACAAAAATGGAATAGATGTGGGATTATATAAAATGAAAAAAATGTGAATTATTTAATGTTATTGCAATTTAAAATGCATCTGTTACAATGCTTTGGTATTATTTTTTAATATTTTGTCGTGATATTCTTTTCGGGATTTGTCTTAAGACAAACGTTTTCACCAACCAAATTTATAATTATTTTGTTGTTTACCACCATGTTTTCAAAGCTCTCGTTTACAACAAAGTAGTTTCTTATTGGCTATCGAAACGCTTCGACCATCGTGATGTCAATTCCGTAAGGATCCGTATCCAGCATAAAGTAGGATAGAGGTCTAGTCAATCCGTCGTGATTTTGCTGTCCGTAAACGGGTCATTGCTAGGATACCGGCTATACGGATCCGTTTTGCTGGACAAAATCGTATAGTGGAAACCGCGCCATATACTGTACTTATGTTGTTATATCCAGTGAAGCTCAATTCAGTGTTTTCTTATATACTTTCGGTTCTTAACATGATATAAATAACATTCTGATAAGAATAAATACAAGCTTACAATATATTGAATCTTCGATATATTGTAAGCTTGTAGTTATTGAAAATGGCTTTATTAAGCTGAAAGATCTTTAGCAAGTATTAAAATATGATAGTTTTTCACTTAACCATGTGCTGATGTCTAATAAATTAATTATTCAGTGTTTTCATCAGGTCTCCTGAAAAATGAGGAAACGATAGATGTGGGATTATATAAAATGAAAAAAATGTGAATTATTTAATGTTATTGCAATTTAAAACGCATCTGTTACAATGCTTTGTATTATTATTATTATTATTATTAAAATAGTAATAATATAAAGCACTGTAATGGATCGACAAACACTTGATCTTTATACTGTACATTATGTAATTAATTAATTAAAGCAATAAAGCAAAGTAAAATAATTTATACTTAGAGTTAATATTGAAAAATCCAGTTTACAGAAAATCATGAAGTACTAAAACAAAAATAGCAAAATTCCTATATCAAAAAATACATTCAAACCCTGATAAGACGCCACCGTTAAGCCACCACCCTCGCTGGCTGCCAAGAAATTTGGCAGAACAGATCTTCCCTATTTTAATGGAATAGGCAAACCTTGATAAGATGCCATTGCCAATAGAAACATCTAAACAAATATTCTTTTGATATTGTATTTGTTCTCATTAATCCACCAGGGGCATGCAAGGTGACTTACATTCCGAAGTTCGTCAGTACCGTATATACAGTATTAAAAGCTTTCTGGACTCATTTGTAACCAGAGGGTGGGAGAGATGGAATTAATGGTTAATCATGTGTCTCTTTAAGTCTGTTTACACCTAGATTGTAGAAAATTTAAGATAGAGCCAGATCGTTTCCATTGTTTATTGAGTACTGGGTAAATAAGGATACTAACAGTAAGCTGTGTACATTTCTATTTGTAATAGTAATGTACATGTATGTATTATATACATGTATTATACTATACATGTATTGGGTTGGCAACTAAGTTCCCGCCATTTTTTAAAAGTTTATTTTTCAATAAAAATTAACAATTAATTAATCAATAATGTATTCTCCTATGTTGTTTACAACTTTTTTCCAACGTTCAACAAGGTTTTCAATACCTCGTTGGTACAAATCACCTGGTGTAGACTCGAAAAATTCATCCAACCAAGCTCTCAATTCTGCATCATTATTGAAAGAAACTCCCCGCATAGCATTTGAAAGAGATCGAAAGAAGTGAAAATCCGTTGGTGCCAAATCGGGAGAGTACAGAGGGTGTGGCAGCACTTCCCAACCATGAGTTTGAATGGCTTCCTTGGCCATATTGGCGATATGAGGGCGGGCGTTGTCATGCAGCAAAAGAACACCATGCTGCCGATTAGGTCTTTTCTCTTGAATAGCCGTGTTGAGTCATTCCATCTGTTGAACATAGAGTTCTGCGTTGATCGTTTGGTTCCGTTCAAGCAATTTGTAATGGATAATCCCTTCCCAGTCCCACCATACGCACAACATCATTTTATGCGGATGAAGATCTTGTTTCACACGCGGGGTCGCTTGTTTACCGGGACTTCCCACCATACGCACAACATCATTTTATGCGGATGAAGATCTTGTTTCACACGCGGGGTTGCTTGTTTACCGGGACAATTAAGGATTGCAAATATTTTTTTTTAGCTTTTAGGCTAAAAAATAATGATAAATATAAGTTGCGTGTTAATTTTAGTCAAAGAAAAAATCGACAAATATAAATTTCGATTAATTAAGTATTTAACCTATAATTATTTTGTCACATTAACAACCAAAATGCCGCCCCTTAGATTTGCCGCCCCGGCCAAATGCCCGGGTTGCCGGCCCCTAGCCCTGATTTCTACTGCAGCAGGGGCCCTGCTGCAGTAGTTGATTTCTACTGCAGCAGGGCCCCTGCTGCAGTAGAAATCAACTGTTTTCCTAAAAGTTCCTAACTGTTCTCATGCGCCAATGTAATTATTTGATAATTCATATGCAAAGTAAGTTTATTTTTCTTCGTTAAATTATGTTTTGTTAATAAAAATCAACTCTTTCAACCAGTTTCGTTTTTTTTTTTTTTGTTAGCTTTTTTTGATATGTATAGCACACACAGAAACATTTTTATCTAGGATAATGTAATATGAAATATAATAAAGAGGCTTTCCATAATTTTCTAGATCTAAGCCAGGAAACTTGTTTGGAGAGAATCCACGCTTTTTGATTTCGTTATACGAATCAAGGGATATAAAAAGTCTATATACCGTATTTACTCAAATACTGTATTTGAGTAAATAATCTGTATAATAAAAACCTTGTGTCTGTTCCTTTCAGCGATCTCATTGGTTATAATAATCGCATGATATTTTACCTACCCATTAGGTAAATGAGCAGTCTCATTGGATCATAATGGCACCTGACTCAAAGGCATTTTAGTATTTATAAAGATTAAAATATTTTAATCTAATTACTATGCTTTTAAATCAGCGCTTCTCAAACTTTTTTCATTACGAGATTTTTCGCGACCCCAGGTATTAAATATGAAATAAAACATACAAGTACATAAATCATTTATACACTTATTAAGATGAACACAATTAATCAACTACACTGAAAATTCATGTGTTGTCATTCGTTAAATATTGGGCGTTTGTGAAATTACATATGAACTGAAATTCAAGTGTTTGAATTTAATTTTTGCGACCCCATTTGGGGTCGCGACTCATAGTTTGAGAAACGCTGTTTTAAATCAAACACCGAATCGAAAATGATGATAAATTCTCTATTGCGATCAGTTTTACATCATATCCCTTATCGTTAACTCTAACTGAAAAGACTCTTTGATCATCGAATTTGGCCTTGAAAAGGTATAAACAAAGAATGACTGTAAACAGGAAACAATAAACCAATAAAATAATCAACCTTTCAGGCTATCTCGTGTAGAATTTTTTTTCTCATTAAAGCATTAATTTAAAATGCTACATACTATATAAAAATGATAACCGTCTTAGTGTAGGCCATAAACATTGCGATACCACAATTTTTTTTTTTATTTATGGAGACAAAAAAAAAAAAAAAACTGAAATGAATTTATATCTCTACTGTGATTTGCATAAACGTTACAGGAGCTATAACATTTATGCAAATCACAGTAGAGGTATAGATTCATTTCATTTTTTTTTTTTGATATTTTATAAAATTATATTTGATAATGTACAACAGGTCATGTCTATACATTCATTAAATAAAATTTCATAGTTACATTAAATACATATAACTTACATCTTAAGCATGCTGATCTTTACAAATCATAACATGATGATAATCTAGAATTTCTATAGTAAGAACTGCAGCAATAAAAGAAATATGCGTTATAAAGATGAGAATATTCTTACAGGCAGATATTCAATGAGAAAGATTTTCAAGCGATTCGAATATTGTCTTTCGACCATATTCCAGGATAGAGATGAAGGATGAGAACTCAAATCTTTTGACACATATTTTTCCACATTTAGGCTACATGAGGATTTTTACGGAAAGCCGAAAACAAATAGGACGATATTCGACGCAGTCCATTTTAAATTTTAAATAAGAAGCATGGTAAGAATCAAAGCGTGGTTTAAGTTCTTGTATTATAGCATTTCGCGTATGTTGCGTGCAATAAAATGATTGTCAGATTAATATCATCATCGCACATTGCAATCTGTTTCAAACTGTATAAAAGCATCGTATTGGGGTTGAAAACTAAGTTTTGTGACGTCGTTAAGTGGGGGAACTTTGTATGTGGACAATATGTGACTGAAAGAGCATCACGAAACGGTAGTAAAGAAAATGTCAGTCAACGAGAAACACATTGAATTTATTTATGAACGTTTTTCTGTACGACATAATCTGTTATTGAGAGATTATTAGATATTGACAAATGGGGAAAACTGAACTAATAAAACAAATTTTTCATTCAAAGGATCGGAAAGGATTTCGGGGAGAGGAAGGGTTTTTCAATATAAGGATCGGAAATGATGCTTTTGTTGGTACAATTGTTGCCCCACCGAAGCACGGCGAAAGTGGTACAGATCGAAAGGGGGTTTAAAACATCCAAAAATCCCTAGTGGACCAAGGGTCAAAGATCAAAGATTTACGAGATATGGAGCCGCAAAGTTCCGTAGATAGCAAACGGTGCGTGCGGTTTGACGTTGTTCCTGGCGTCGCCGCAGTCTGCGACGCGACGCGTCCCGTACTTCGCTACCTGTGCCATCTATACGCCTTTGTATCTCATAAACCTTTAACCTTTGACCCCTGGTCTACTAGGAATTTTTTGAATGTTTATGCCCCCCTTTCGATCTGTACCACTTTCGCCGTGCTTCGGTAAGGCGGCAATTGTGCCCGAAATTTTATTATTATTTTTTTCATTCAGATCATTTAAAATTTTAATTAACGACGTGCTACAATACGGTCGTTAAACGTTTTACCAGAAAATCCATATTTGTCTACCACTTTCGCCGTGCTTCGGTAAGGCGGCAATTGTGCCCGAAATTTTATTATTATTTTTTCATTCAGATCATTTAAAATTTTAATTAACGACGTGCTACAACACGGTCGTTAAACGTTTTACCAGAAAATCCATATTTGTCTAAAAAAATACTACCATAAAATCATTTATTACGTATATAAAAAAGGAAGCTAAGAATAGAAAAAGGCATCTGTTAAAATTTAAAAGCGGTTGTTATAATTTTTTTTTTCTTTTAAATTGTCCACCAGTAACTGCTTCGAAAACTTAATACAGTACCTTATTTTCTCAATTAGTGTTTTTGCAGCACTATAAATCGGGCAACAACTGAAAAACGTAGAAACGGAAATCCAAAGCTAAGAATAGAAAAAGGCATCTGTTAAAATTTAAAAGCGGTTGTTATAATTTTTTTTTCTTTTAAATTGTCAACCAGTAACTGCTTCGAAAACTTAATACAGTATCTTATTTTCTCAATTAGTGTTTTTGCAGCACCATAAATCGGGCAACAATTTAAAAACGTAGAAACGGAAATCCAGAACCGATATACAAACAGCTGGAGTTTAGAGAAAACTCGAGAAAATTGACACTCTATCATCGCGAATAAGTAAAATTAAATGCTAAACAAATATTTAATTTTCGAATATTTATCGTAATATTCTTAAATATTTTTATGTAAAAATTTCTTTGAACGTTTTTAATAATTAAAATGAAGTGTATTTTCAAGGCTATGGCTAGTCATAAGGCTGGATTCACACTGGTCTTGCGACTGCGATTGAGATTTGCGACAGAACATGCACATTGATCAAGATCGGCTCTACAATTTTTCGAATCAACCAATAGTAACTGCATAAACAATAGCAAATAAGAACTGATGTAGCATACAATTCGTAAAAAAAAAGCCAAATACCTCCCCTCTATTGGCTATCGTAATGATGTAGTTGCTGCGACCGCGACAATATTCAGCAAGTTGAATATTGTCGTGGTCGCAGCGAACAGTCGTGAAGCGAAGCCTGATAGGATTGTTTCTATAGCAACGATCGCTGTCGTGATTGCAATCGCAAGGTCAAGGCCTGTTTCCACTTACTCCGCGCGGACGGAAAAATGTGCTAGCGCAAATAGTCAGCGGCAAATGCGCGGCGCACAATCTGCTTAAATTGTTTCCACTCCCCTCTTACTGAGCTTAACCTTGAGCGATGACCTTGTGCTTAGCATAGACAGAAATGGAAGCTAGAAACGAGTTTTTAATTCTCCTGCAGAGGCAATATCTTGGCATAATTAAACCTTGATTAAAAGCAAAAAGAAGGAGGTGTCGAAAATGCTCATTTTTCTCAACTTGATATTCCATTTTAATGATCTGAAAAGAAACAGCAATTTATATTTAAAAAAAAAAAAACAACATAGATTCCGGTAGAACAAAATATTCTCTTCCGAATGACTTAAAACATTGTGCCAAAAACATTTAATGACATGCGGAATGTTACAATGTAAAAAAACGGCGAGAACTTAGTTGCCATCCCAATATAATACTATAATGTACATTATAGTAATGTATTATACTATAATGTACATTATAGTAACGTACATTACTATTTGTTTTACAGAGAACTCGAAGTACAGGATCAGACAGCAGATGGACATGTTTTCTGTATAGTACTGTACACACTATAGTACAGTATGCATACTATACTGCAAAATATACAGTTTTTTAGAAATGTTAAGTTTGAATGCTCAATATAAATGTACTGTATTTTATTAAATTTAATAAATTCCAAGTTTGTTTTCATTTCTATACTACACGTGTTTTTGATAAACCGCCAACCCCTATTAGCCGCCAAAATTGTCCCTGAACAGATGGTGGCATCTTATTAGGGTTTGACTGTAATAACTTTTAATTTTTTTATACTAATTGGAATTTTAAAGCCGCTAAATTTCCATATTAATAATTTTGAACTATATAATATTTCTGTTGAAAAAAAAAGCACTATTTGCAAGGTGAAAAATAGTTTTATTTTATATGCAAATAAAACTATTTTTCACCTTGCAAATAGTGCTTTTTTTTTTTTTTCAACATTCATATAGTAGCAAGTGGTAAAATATTATGTTTATATAATATTTCACCATAAAAAAAAACATTAAGAGTTGGTTCCACCAACATCGTATAATACTACTGTCAGTAAACAACATTGTCATGTAACAACGATCAGTAACAACAGATCATTCCATCACGACTTTCGTTAGCGATGTTTACTGACAGAGAATAGCTGACACTACGATTGCTATTCGTGTTCCTGGTAAAATGCCTATTGGTCAAATAAAAGCATGTGATAAGAAAAGATGCTATCACATCACGTGAATAAACCAAGATGGCTACTGTTAAACGTAAACAACATGGTTAGCCTGATAATTCAGAATAATTTTAAATAGTGGATTTTCTGAGATATATGATTTGTTACTCAAGGTGAGATTACTATTCAGGAAGCAAAGCGACAGAGTAGATGTCTAGTGGCAATTTTTATAACTACTATAGTCAGGTAGTTTGTTTTGATTTGAGTTTGCAATAGATTATTTGCAAGTTTTGAAAAGTAAAAACAGTAGTTGTGTGCCTCAATGCTCATCAACGTATAAAAATCCTGCAATATTACTTCATAAATATCCATTAAATAAAGCATTATCTAAAAAATGGGCAAGTGTATTGAAAATAGGCAAAAAGTTTCTCAAAAATGTTAGTATGCAGCTTACATTTCAAAAATGATGATTTTTTTCCTGAAAAGTGAGTATTTTATAGCTGTAATAACAAACTTAACTTGTGATTGATTCTGTTACCTCACTGTTTATTTTTGACGTTTTTATACCCCAAGCTTGCTGGGGGCTGTACAGCTTAGAAGTTCCAGCTCATTTCAATATTAAATTCAAGCATAAATTAAAAAAAGTTTAAATCTATATGAAAAGATTTTGCGGTTTTATCTTACTGATAAATGAACAATAAGCAGGCAACAATATCCTTATACTTCTCTCTACCACCAGCTTTACAACTACAGGTGCAATCCATTCTTGAACTGCTGACAAGTGATATTTAGCAAAACAATTAATGCAATTCAATTATCTGAAAACACATTTAATTTGACTCCAAAGTCTATCCAATCTATTGAATGAAAATATTCAAAAACCAGGATATTTTTCTTTTTCGCTACACATTCACTACAAATTTTGATAAAATCAGATAGGCACTTGTATAGAATAACTGTTTTCAGACATCAGTAAGTCAATTAATTAGGTAGCAATCTTTATATATTCACATTTAATTTGACTCCAAAGTCTATCCAATCTATTGAATGAAAATATTCAAAAACCAGGATATTTTTCTTTTTCGCTACGGTTAACAGTGTCGTTGCACCACACAGAAACTTAAACAAACATCTTTAAAAATTTATTAAATCTTTCAAAATTTCTGATGAACTGAAATATTACTATTTTCGTATGCATTTCGGCAAATCCTCATGCCCTCTTCAGCTATTTTCATACACTAGCTCATCTCTTTACATAAAATTTCTTAAAACATTTTTTAACCCAAATCCTTATGCCCTCTTCAGCTATTTTCATACACCAGCTCATCTCTTTACATAAAATTTCTTAAAACATTTTTTAATTTTTTCAGAAATCATTATTCATATATCAAAAGACCTAATTCCAACTTTACTTCATTTAAAAACTTATTATTTTTAAAAAACCGTACACTGCCACCATGACCTTAATTCCAAAAAAAAAACACAACTAAAATATTACATCTGTACATTATAATCTATTACAATATTTTCTACCAAACCATACACTTCATTTACATAACTATTTTTTAAATCTCATCACAACCTCTCAACATATAAATACAATATTTAACAACTTAGAAGTAGAGTTGATTATGTGGCATTTGAATTTCTTGTAAAGATCGACTATGGCATAAGTTTATATCGGAAGTGGAGGTATTAGAATTAATTAATATTTAAGATTATATTTATTGTGAATATTTGAATTTGATTAAATAAAATAATTCAAATGCCACATAATCAACTCTACTTCGATACAGACATCTCGCTGTGTCATTTGATGTGTATATTTTTATACCAGTGACTTGGCTCATTAGCATAAAGTCGTGCAACAATTTCAAATTTATTAGTTTACAGAGTAATCAATTCATGTCATCCTCTTTACAAATTAATTATGTACCGAAAAAAACATTGATAAGAGATCATTCTTATATTCTCACATTGGATCAGTGGTAAAATTATTTAGATTAGATGACATCAAGAGCTGAAAGAGTTTGTTCGGAAGACAGATTTCCGGTCCATAACATATGATTGCTAACTACTGAGATGGAGAATGTGGAAAGTGAGTTAACTCTTAAAATAAAATATAATAATGAAAATAACAATAAATAAAGAGCATAATAAAATAATAATAATAATAATAATAATCTGACCTATAGGATAGGTCAGACTCAAATTAACGCTAATCATCTCAAATTAACCATTTCACATTGACTGGGCCAATGCAGCCGGGTTTCCCCTGACGGACAGGATCTGTATTGGATTTTTCAGCGATTATTTTTGAATTGGAGTTATGGTGCCACCATCTGTTGAGTTGGTAATTGATTAGATTTGGAATTTGGTGCTGGGGTGGCACCATCTAGTGATTGGTGATTGTATTATAATTTTTGAATTAATTTTCCCGAGGTGAAGTTTTGCCACTGCACCGGACCCAAACCAGGATCTGATCTCAAGGTATTAGAATTAATTATTAACTCAACAGATGGTGGCGCCATAACTTTGATTCGGAGATGATTGTTGAGGAGTTTAATGTGGACTTTGTCTGCCAGGGGAAGTTTGGCTGTATTGGTTTGGTTAGTTTGAAATTGTTGATCCCCTGCTTAGTGTTGATTTGAGCAGAACAGTATAGTCTTTCTCAGACTAGCTTGGATCTGCATAGAATGTATTTTGTTTCTTCACGATCTATGCAAGTTTGAATGGATAAAGGAAATGTTTCAATGCTGTATAAATGTTGATATTCAGAAAAAATATTGTAATTATAAATTTTCTGCTCCCTACAAGTTTGCCATCCTAGGCCTAGATCTTGTTGGCTTAGGTGATAATATGGCACTGGTAATAATAATAACAGGTAAATATGCAGATTGTCTATTGCATTATGACATGATATGGATTGCACTTTTATGAAAATTGCAGCATATTTACAAACAATATGGCCCATCAAACAGGGAAAAAGTTTTTGTTGACTTAAATAAAAAGCAACACATCTTCTATAAAAATTAATTTTATGCAAAGTCTTACTTTATAGATATGTGTATATATGATACAGTGATAAATTATAAGTAATAGAGATGAATGAGAGAAATATTGGAAGTAAGAGAAGCTTTATGATAACAATTCACTGAAATATAGTATTATCCAACATAGTTATAAACTATAAATAAAATAATTAATTGAGGATATATTTATATGATGTAATTGAATTTTATTTTAATTAACTTACCCTATCTCCTTTCAATCCTCTTGAACCTACTGGTCCAGGATCACCTTTCTCTCCTTTTTCTCCAGAGAGTCCTTCTGGACCTGGATATCCAGTTTGACCAGGTAAGCCAGGTGGTCCT
>AYEL01060620.1:0-54683 GCA_000484575.1 Olivierus martensii | reverse complement strand
TTACATATAAATAAACATAAATAAAAAATTATATAATTTTTTACTATGTTTTTTTGGGTCTCCGGAACAAATTAATCAAATTCCCATTAAAACCTATGGTAAATCGATGATCGGTTAACAAACAATTCAGATAACAAACATTTTCTTGGAACGGATTATGTTCGTTAACCGATCACCCACTGTATAATGTTCCAGTCACTGCAGACACTGAGCACATCCATGATCTGGGAAACATTGAATATAAATAAATTTTAAAAAATATTATATATAAATTTCTTTTACATAAAAAAAAATGGAATGTATCCCATAAAACTCAAAACAATTATTAATGTAATATATTTAAGAATTATTTCATATGCAGAAACATAAAAATACTAATAAATAATATTAGTATTTTTTTATTTCTGCTATATAATAAATAATATTATATCTAGAAACAATAGTTAAAAGTAACACATTCCAATGGTACCAGCATCTGATTAGAACAAATGTCTATACCAAAAACAGAAAATGCCTAAAAACAAATTATAATTCATTATTTGCAATACAGTATAAACCCCATGGTTTTGGGAAGTCTTAAAACTGTGTATTATTAATAATGTTCCTATGGCAATCTCTCCTCAGAATTTTGGGTATATTAAGGCATATAAGGAACCTCTTGGTATTAGATCCATAGAGATAAGGCCACTCATCATTAATCAATCTAGAAAGAACCTCAGCCCAGTGGACTGTGGTAAAGTTGCAAAGGTATGATTATATAGTTGAATCTGCAGATTTCATAAATAAATTAAAAATTATCAGCCCAGAAACAGGAGTAACAATTACTATTCTTGATAAAAGTTCAAATGTTTACAAAAAAGGACTATTAGCAATCAAACACAAAGAATTCATAATTATTATTTAATAATTATTATAATCATATTTATCACTATTCTTGATTTTGAGAAGTTTTATCCCTCTCTTGAATTTCACTTATGTATATGGCTTTCTATTGTTTTCTGCTGCTACACATCACAGATGAAAGAATGAGTGCTAACTAACACTTTTAGGAAGATAGCCAGCAATGTGTGTTACAACTTTTCAGATTTAATAACAAAATTTTTAGGAAAATTAAAGTGATCCCAGAGAGGACCTATGGATTATTAGCTGAGATTCTTTTAAGATCTATAGAGGACTGAATATTGTCTATGTTTAGCTTTCATATTAAACAGTATATCAGATATGACAATGATGTTTACATTACATGAGTAGATGAAGTTAAGGTCAAAGAATTGCAAGAATATCTGCTTAAGGCCCTAGAACGTGGGCCTTAAATTAGTCCTTGAGCAGAGGAGCATTATTAATGTGCATTTCCTGGATGCAAATGTAGAAATAAAGGATAGGAATTATGCTATATGGTTTATAGGAAGCCTTTATATACTCCCATTATCATTCCATACCAATCAGAAGACCCTATCCACTGTAAAAAGTCTACTCTTAAAGCATTTTTAGGAGGTTAACCATACATTGCAGTACTGAATAACATAGAAAGTCAGAAGTTTATGATTAACCAAGGTTTACTGCATGGATACTCCTATAAATTTATGTTGTCTGTCTATAAGAGAATCATGATAGGTATGAGACAAGCAGGCATCAATTCCTTCCAGCCTATGGTGTTGGACAAAGAAGAATAGTAAAACAAATAATTGTGATGTATAGCTGTGTCATCACTTATATAATTACTTTTAAGTATTATTAAAAAATAGAAATAAACCAGCATTTTCTGCTGGTATATTTCTATATTTTAATAATACTTTTATACATTCTGTATAATATTATCTTAAGGAACCAGTGGTACTGATTTTAATTTCTGCCATGGGCAAAAGTTAGCAATATCCAAATATTTATATAGTTTTTCATGAAAAATTACATAAAAATGAACAGTCATTTATCTAATAATGATTACTTGCATTTATGATAATTTTTGCTCTATTATATATAAAGTAACATGAGAGTAAAACAATATTTTTACCTCTGTGTTCAAATTTCCACAGAGCTGACTGACCCCATTCCCTCTGAGGATTCAATACTCGGTTCTGTCGGCCATATTGTTTTGATTTGCAGTGCCATCTATATTTCATTTCTCTTGCGATTATTTATTGTAAATATCCTTCTGAATATATGTTGAAAAATGAAAATGTAGGATTCATTGGTAAAGATTTATCTCAAAAATAACCGTTTCTGTCGGCCATATTGTTTTGATTTGCAGTGCCATCTATATTTCATTTCTCTTGCGAATATTTATTGTAAATATCCTGAATATATGTTGAAAAATGAAAATGTAGGATTCATTGGTAAAGATTTATCTCAAAAATAACTGTATATCTTTGGAAAATGCACAGTTCCTTTGACAAATTAATTCGTATAATTTACCAATCTATACTATTTTTAAGAAGTCCATTAGGAAGATAATATTCATAAATACAGTATTAACAACTTATTTCAATACGATTAATCATTTCATATGTGTAATTATAATTTGATAATTTGAAAGGCAAATAAAATTCAGTATTATTAAATTCAGATATTCAAATTTGTTTTGTTTTTTATTATTATTAGCATAACTTAACAGATTTATCGGACTAAAGTACATTTTACTGTGTTTGAATACTCTGACATCAGTCTTAACATTAAATTCAGATATTCAAATTTGTTTTGTTTTTTATTATTATTAGCATAACTTAACAGATATATCGGACTAAACTACATTTTACTGTGTTTGAATACTCTGACATCAGTCTTAATAGTGGTCTCAACCACTTTTACATTTTGACATCACTGTTAGGCTTAACAATGATTGGTGAAACAGAATTTCCCTAAACCACTCAGTGATACAGTTGTCAAAGTAGCATCGCAATGGTGGAACGGGCCTAAAAATCGCCAAATCTGGCAACATGCAAAGTTGTGTCATTCTTAGGGGCAAGATATGCAGGACATGCTTGGTGTGAAATCACCTAAAGGTGCCATAAAGTTTTGTAAAGCAATCATATTTGTCTGTGAAATAATATTAAATCAAAAAAGTACTCCAATCTAAAATTTATTAATTATAAAATATACACAAATCATATTTTCCACTTAAGTCGAATCCACATTAATTTAAATGTCAGATGATTGCTTATCTACAGATTTTTTTTGTTTTTTGCCTAAAATTGTGGTGAAAATGAAACAATAAATGAATGATTAACAAATATTTTAATATTGTTTGTTTTAATAGATTTAATCAATATTTTAGTATTATCCGCAATCTTTTTTTGGTTTAAATACGATATTTTATAACTGTGTATGATGAGCTCAGAAAATAAGAAAGCAAACAAACTTTCAGGAAATGAATGAAGAACATGATGTTCAAAAATAATGGAGAAAATGAATGAACTAAATTACAGTGGTGCCTTGGTTAACAACAGCTCAGATAATGATGTACTTGTTAATGAGGGGCTGTAAGAAAAAGATCTCTTGGTTAATGACTCTTGATTATGTGAATCTCATTTGATAAAGGATATTGTGGCAACTACTCATGATCTTAACTTGGAAATAGAGGAGGACAATGTTGAAGAATTATTGGAGATGCATGACCAAGAACTGACTACTGATGATCTAAAAGAACTTTTCAAGCAGCAATGTGAAGAAAAGGAAATGGAAATTTCATCTGAAGATCAGGATGGAGAGAAAAACAAATTACAACTGCTGAAATCAAAAACCTTTTGGTAAAGTGGAAGTTCAAAATGTTGCTGGGAATCCAAACAAATCTGAGGCTATCAGAACTGCAGACCTATTTAATGACATTTTAAATGAGTAATCTACATTTTTAATATGTACTATGGTTGTGGGGAGGAACTGGAACAAATTAATTGATTTTCAATTAATTCTTATGGGGAATCACGCCTTGGATAATGACAGTTTTGGTTAATGACAATGATAATGAAAGAGATTACTGTTGTTAACCAAGGTACCACTGTAGAATTATCGAAAGTCAACAATGGATGGCACTCAAGAAACAAACAATGATCAAAAGCTAACAAAGAAGGCTGCTTATAAAATGAAGATATGTAATATAACAAAACAATTAAGTTGAAATTGAATCAAGATAATGATCAAAATAAAATTGGAAAATACTGATTCTGATAACAATAATCAAAATTCTGATTACTATAAATGAAGCTTTTATAATGCATTTTAATATAGATGATTCAGGATTGTAAGTTTTGATAACATTAATTGCTTTGATAACAATATCTGAGATTACAATAAGCTGCTTCTACTGTATTTATATTGCTAATAATTTAAATGATTGGTATATATTCTCCAAAAAAGAAAAAAAGGAGGGTAAGTGCCCTGGTGCTCCTATCTTGCATATGATTGTGTGTTTCAGATGGAGGATTGGAATGGATAAAAACCATTTTATTTTCTTAAATTTCTTTATTTAAATTTTAAAAAACAAACAGCTTAAAAGTAAATTTTTTCTGTTTTCAAATTAATTTTTATAGTCTTTTAGAAATCATTTACAAATATTCTATTTAAACTAAGTTTTGATGATATGATTGATAAATTATAGGCAAGGTGTAGAATCCTAAAAATTCATACTAAAGAATGGAATCCTTCTCTTTCTGAGAAATTTGCTTATGAATTGGCTTTAGAAAGTTCTGGATACTGCGGTGCTGATCTGAAGGCACTCTGCACAGAAGCAGCTCTGATGTGTCTCCGTCGTCATTATCCTCAGATTTATAAATCTCGTCAGAAATTAGTATTGGATGTAAACTCTATTCAGGTATTAATATTCAAAATATATTTTTAGACATTATTACTACACTATCTAAAAATATTTGCACCATGTGCTTTTCTCTAAATTTTTGTTTACAATTTTTGTAATTATCTTACAGATTTTACCTCAGGATTTTTATAGAGCTATGAGGAAAATCATTCCAGTAACCCAAAGATCATCCACATCACCAGTACGTCCTCTGATATCAATCATAAAACCATTACTTCAGAATACATTACTGAAGGCAATTGAACTCTTGGAAAATTTATTTCCTGCAGGAACAAAATATATTTCAGATATGAGTAAGGTTACAGTTTTTATTTTTAATAATTATTTAAAAATTTTTAATATCTAAAATATTATATTATGAATAATTTTATTCTTAATAAATATCTTTCAATAATAGTACAGGTAGGTTGAAAAATGGATTGTTTACAACAAAGTTGAATGCAAATGATCATGGAGCAGAAGAAATGAATAGGCTCAAAGCACTCCGAGACCCCATATTCATAAAGAAAATGATGCAAGTAATTCAGAAGTGTACTGCCACCAATTGGACAAATTGAGTGATTCCATCAAACAGAAGTGGACAGAATTGATTAACAGAAAAGAATAGTATTTCACCATGACAATGCCAAACTTCATATAAGTTTGATGACTTGCCATAAGCTGTTACAGCTTGGATGGGATTTGCTACCATACCCATCATATTTGCCATATCTGGCACACTCCGATTATTACTTATTCCAGTTTTTACAGAATATTTTAGAGGGCAAAACACTTAGTTTAAATGAGGATGTCAAAAACCACTTGGTTCAGTTTTTTGCAAGAAAAGATCAGAAATTCTATTAACATGGAATCACGCTACTACCAGGAAGATGGCAACATATGTTGGATACAAATGGTCAATATATAATTAAATAAAATATTTATATACTATAAAAAAAAAATATTTATATACTATAAAAAAATTGTCATTCATTTTCATGAAAAAAACGAAATTACTTTCCAAACAACCCAATACTTTTGAGTTCTCTGTAAAACACAATGTACATAGCTTACTGTACATTATTTTTATTTGCTTGGTACTCAATAAACAATGGATGTTCTCATGATCTTAAATTTTCTACAACTTGAACCAGGCTTAAAGAGACACATGATTAACCATTAACTTTATCTCTCCCACCCTCTAGTTAAAAATGAATTCAGAGAGCTTTTAATACTGTATATATAGTACTGATGACCGTACAATACTGTATATATAGTAAACTTTGGGATGTAAGTCAACTTACATGTCCTTGGCAGATTAATGAGGACAAATACAATACCAAAAGGAATATTTGTTTAGACGTTTTTATTGGCGGATGGCGACTTATCAGGGTTTCCCTATTCCATTAACATAGGAAAGATCCGTTCTGCCAAATTTCTCAGCGAGGGTGGCGGCTTAATGGGGGCGTCTTATCAGAGTCTGACTGTAATAAGTTTATATTTCTTTAGTTTTTTAAAGAAAAAAATCTTTAAAGTCTGGTAAAAAAAATTGCTCATTGTCTTTTGTATAACTAATATAGATATATTTACTTGAGTGTTAATATTAAACATATAATAAAATTAACAAGTATTAATTTTATTATGTTTTTTATATTTTACTTGAGTTTGGATAGTGAAATGAGTCATTAATACATTTTCATTATTTTGTTTACTGAAAAGCCAAGTACTCATGTAAAAGATGCTTAATGAGCTATCTATGATTTCTGAGTAATTAAACGAATTAAATCCATAATATATTTTCAAATATTGATACTACTAATATTGTTTTTATAACAATATTTTATTTCATTAAAATAGATATATTAACTTATTTTAATTATTTTTTGATAGGGGAAAATGGGAATGCCTGGCTACCCAGGGATCCCTGGACATCCAGTAAGTTTATTTCAATGATATAAAATTATAAATATATTTAAGTTTTATATATAAAATTAATCTTTTTTTCAAATGCAATTATTTACAATTCATATTTTTAATTTATTAGATGCATATTAAAAATAGATCTTTAAATTTTATTTTCTGATGAATTAGTATACCAGTTTTTGATGTTTTCTATTCCAGAATGGAATAAAAACATATATGAATTAAATTTTATCTATTTATCAGCACAAAAAATTACAAATATTATATAATATTAATAAAATTTATCTATATTATTTGAACCCAAAAGAGAAGAAAGTTTATTGAAAATGATTAATATGTGATCAACATAAGAGAGATGGAATAATAAAAAAAAAATGTTTGTTAGCAGTAAAGCATAAATTCCTCTGCTAACAAATGAATGTTATTGATTTGAATGGAATTCAGATATATTATCTGAGATTACTATAAAATCAAACATATAAAAAATTATCAATGTAGGATCATTTTGCCTATCAGCCTATTTTGTATAAATATTATTCACTTTGAATGAAATTTATAAGAAATTATTTGGACTCATTTGAATACTAAATCTATCAGAAATGACCAATATGGGATCAATATTATAAACACAATAGAGAAAAGTTGTATATAAGCATTATTACCTCATCCCTATAAATACCGTATTACTTTGAATTTAAGCCGTCCTCAAATTTAAGCCACAGTAGGATCTTAAAATTGGAAAATTGGAAAAATAAAAATGATTTTATAATAGGTATTGAAAAATAAGAAACATTTTTATTTACTAAAATAGGTACTAATATACATAATAAGCTACTGAATAAATTATAATCAACAATCGTAATACTATGCGCATACATAGAGTGTAAAGCAAAAGCCCGAACATTGGGGAGTGGGAGCTTGGGAGAAATAAGATGTTAAAATATTCGCTTTGAATTTAAGCCGCACCCAAATTTTGTGTCTTAAAAATCCGAATAAAAAGTGCAACTTATATTCGAAGTAATACGGTATTATTCAATTTGAATGAAATTCACATTAGATCAAGTCTTTCCAACTTTACTATTTAACTGCTTAAACTCTTAAATAACTACAATAATTCAGCACTCTCTTGCAGTAAAAACTTTTTATTTTTAAAAGCCTTTCGCTAACGTTTTCGGTTACACACCATCTGGAAAGGAAAACAAACGTATGTGTTCTACTGTTCTATTCTAAACTGTAAAGCATGTAATCTTCTATTTTAGAGTTCCATTGCGTTTTAAGATGTTGCCTGAAGATGGTGTGTAACCGAAAACATTAGCGAAAGGCTTTTAAAAATAAAAAGTTTTTACTGCAAGATAGTGCTGAATTATTGTAGTTAGATCAAGTCTATTAAAAATGATGAAAAAATCATAAAATTGGAAAGATGGAAGGGATTATGTTATTGGTTTATTAATATTTGCTAACTTATTTAATACTAGTTCTTAAATATTTATCTGTGTTATATTTTTATAGGGACAGCAAGGCCCACCTGGAGAGAAAGGTGTTCCAGGATTAGATGGATGCAATGGAACGGATGTAAATAACATTAAAATTTTAAAAAATATATATCTTTTATAATGAATTTCTTTTGTTCATTCTTTAGACAATATACTTAGCAAATAAATATAAGAATACAGACTTTATTCAATATATTTTCAGTTTAATTAAAAAGTCATCATCAATCATTACACTTTGCAATCTATATTTTAAAATAATGGTTCTTAACTGATGGTTGTATATTCTTAGGAATGTAAAAAGACAACTAAGAGATACAAAAACAATAATTAATTTTTATATATTTTAAAATTACACCTAAAAATTTTATATTTTTCATAATATGCATACTTATTTTTCATATCATAAAATATGAATATTATGTAAGCTTATATTGTTTGATGATAATTTTATGAAATAATATGTAATAATGACATCTAAATCTATTTTGAAAATGAAAATGATGATGCAATACCAATAATATTTGTCAAATTTATGCTTATATCCAAAAAAGGAATATTATAATTAAATAATAGATGAATAATGTTGTTGTTGTTATTATTTTTTATTTTTCATAGATTTAAATTTTCTTAAATCATTTAATCTGTTTCTTTATACAGCAATATATAATCATCTATTAAAAAGAAAACATTTAAACTGAAAAATTAACAAACACATATTTATGTTATAATATTTGCTTGTTGCCAAACTTTTTCAATAAAAAACAAATAGCTTGCATAAAACAACTCTATAGAATGATTTTTATAATAAGTGAAAAATATTAGCATATGAATTAGATATGTTATTTTCCTGTTTAAGTATTTTTTTAAAAGATATTATAGATTAAGTAAGCCTTAAATATTGTTATTATATTATGGAGTGACCAATAATAGCTCTTTATAGCTATTATTGGTCACTCCATAATATAATAAGATAGAACTGCTAACAAAAAGTAAAATAAAGATATAAGAAAGAATCTATGATACATACTGTCCAATTTACTGCTTATACTCTTCTAACTCATCAATAAACTAAAGCACTTTTAGCAATTGAGATCACTCCTAAATTTTAATTAATAGCAAACATTTTTGGTATTTCCTACCATCATCAGGCTACAAAATTCGAATAAGTTTGAACATTTAACGTTTGCTACTAATTAAAATTTAGGAGTGATCTCAACTGCTAAAAGTGCTATAGTTTATTGGAATCTATGATATACTACCACATATATAACATACAGTACACATATAGCATACAGTGCTGTAACTAAATATACTATATCAATATTATAAAGAATAAAGCAGTGATATCAAACCATTGCTATTTCTTTTATTTGATGATATCTTGGATTCTGATTGTGTCTGAATCTTTATATAACCAGTAATGCATGACTAAGGCTCAATTCATTTTCCATATTATGACTTTTGTGCAGAAACTAATACATTTTCAAATTTTATTGCTATTTTGTGATTATAATATCAAATTTATTATCTGTTAAACAAAATCCAAGTTAACCAAAAGAATAAGCACTTGTAGCAGTTTTAGTTCAACAGAATTATATTGTTTTATTCATTTAAAAATTGTTTTCGGTCGTAATTAACTTGACCCTCTTCAGTTAATACTTTTTGACTTACTAATACAAGATTTTCTTCTTGTATTAGTAAGTCAAAAAACTGTTAACTGAAGATGGTCGAGTTAATTACGACCGAAAACGTTTTTAAATGAATAAAACAATATAATTCTGTTGAACTAAAACTGGTACAAGTGCTTATTCTTTTGGTTAACTTAAGATTTTAGAAAATTAGCAGTAGTACAAAAAGAAAATATAAAATCCAAGTTTTTGATTTTTTTTTCTAAGACACATATCTATGAAAATTTTCACATATCTCTGAGAAGTAGAATATATTCTTCAAACACAGATCTTCAAAAAATATAAATGGAGAGTGCATAAAATGAAACTACTGAATTATATAAAATTTAAATATTTAAAAATAATGTTAAATATTATTAATTAATAATAATTAATTAATTTGAAAAATTTTAGATTTGAAATGGAGAAAATTTACGCAGAATTGGAAAAATTACGGTGCCATAAATTTTTATTAATTGGAGTTGATCTTCGATCCCGACAAATGTCTTTGCAATCTTTAAGCGTACGGCTTCATTCATTCACTTAAAGATGAATGAAAGAAGCCGTAAGGTCGAAGATATAGCTTTAAGGGCATAACATGTCGACACAATTTGCTGAAAATCTATGCATAGTTTAAAAGTTATTAGTAGGTCATGGTATAAATACCCAAGGGCTTTTCGGCCAAGTAAGCAAAAATTTGCATTCTTCCTATTCTGTTTAGTCCTTGCAAATACGCTTATATCGAAACAAAGCTTATTAATAGCGGAATTACCGTACTGTATTCATCGATTTTATTTTCATCACATTGGTCCAAACTACCCTAAAATAATTAATTTATGGACCGTAAATAAATTTTCTTATTTTTACCACAGGAAAGTATTTGCACACAATTACATTTTATAATTGGGATGATCTCTTCTGTTAATTAATCCGAATTGCTTACATTATACCCACGGTGGCCAGACTGCGGCTCTTTGTACCTTCAGTCTGGCTCCATACCACGAAAGTCAATAGTTAATTAAAATACTTACTTAATTTAAAAAATATATATACAGCAATATCTCGCATAGCCCAAGCTTCATTATAGTCCGGATTCCAATTTTTAATTTACTTTATTTTTTAGAATAAATATGAAATGTAAGTGGCTCGCTACTTACTATTGTCCGTCCACGAAAGCCGCGCCTAGCTCAGGTGGATGAGTCCAAACGCGAAAGGGAGAGTGGCAGTCGGTATAATGACGGGTGGGAATTATTGAATTAGTGTATTATTAAGTTCTGTTAAATATATTATTTCCAACGTCGAAACTAATCATTTAGAAGTTCTGTTAAATATACTATTTCCAACATCGAAACTAATCATTTATCATTCAACCTTGACAAAATAAACTTCCATTCAACTTCAGTTATCTTGCATTTGAAAGCATCCATATGCTAAACTTCCATTCAACTTCAGTTATCTCGCGTTTGAAAACATCCATGTACGAAGCTGTCATCCCTATTTTGTCACTGGACTCGTTCAGTTAGCGCACGCGTACTCGCGTGATGATCGCGGCTAAGCTGGTCTGACAGTACCTATATACGACTCCAATAACCACTATTTGACGATCCGATACAAGTTGCAGTCGGCTGCTCCAGTGTTGCCAAATTGATCTTATCAACGTTTGTTATTTGTCACTGGACTCGTTCAGTTAGCGCACGCGTACTCGCGTCGATGATCGCGGCTAAGCTGGTCGGACAGTACCTATATACGACCCGAATAACCACTATTTGACGATCCGATACAAGTTGCAGTCGGCTGCTCCATGTTGCCAAATTGATCTTATCAACGTTTGTTATAGTGCCTACCTCTCGAGTGCAATGCCGTCAGTTGTTTACCGCAAACGCTTAATTGAATCATTGAACGGGAACGAATATTGGGCATATCGGCGTTTGCGACTTATCAGCCCGCGGCGGCGCAGCTGGAGTGAAATCCCCCTTTACGCAGACCGCCGCTCTACGTTTGGAATAGCGCCGTTCGGCCGACATGGAGAAAGCGAATACGTTCTCCTGCCGGGCGAGCCCTCTTTATCTATTCGTCTTTACGGGCCCGGACCCACTTTCTGCCCCCTTCTGGCTATTATAAATCTTTTATATAGATTTTAATGTTTAATGCGTAAAGAAATAATTACACTTAGATAATTAATAATTAAATAATAAAATTAAGACAGCTTCAGCGAGACGTTGACGCGAACGTGAATGCGAAGAAGAATAACATCATTGAGTTCACGTTCCACGCGTGCGTTTATAGGAGAAATCTGCTTCAGCGAATCGTTACTTCTCTTAACTTCCCTAGATAGCGTCACGTGTATATGTCATCATTCGTTTAATACGCTTGCGCAGAACACGAACATCCGGGTCCCCTGACAGGCTGATTCGCTTTCTCTGTTTTATCAAAATCACTTTGATAGTAATTAGAAGAAATATTTAGATTATATAAAAATGAAACAAAGCTTTTCCACTCTGTGTGAAGTATCCAGAAATCGTGCCTAAAAATATGGTATAAAAATAGGTCTTCGAGTTATGATTTTTAAAGTTTTTACGCAAAATTTAATTATCATATCATAGATACGAGTCTAAGGAATGTGCACACTAAAAGATATGGCATTATATTTACTCGTTTAGTCACTATAAACATGAGTAATCACCAACGCGAACCTTCATGCCTAAGCGCCGAATTTTCCATTTTCGACGTGTAGAACGCGAACGAATGACTTCAATATAGAACCTTTCCTTAACTCATGTTTGGACGTGAGGAATTCTTTAGCGACGATTCGAAATGACGCCATGATTTCGTCATTCCAGCGCTCTACGTCATTATCGTGCTACACGTTTATGTTCCTGAAGCTGTCTATTAATGTAAGAATTTACGATCTAAAAAATATATGAGCAAATCGAAAATTTCTTGGAACCAATTATAATTTTTCCTATAGATTACGTACCTCGAACAATCCGGTTTCAATCCGGTCCGGTAAGAAAAAGGAACCAATTAATCGGACTATGCGAGATATTGCTGTATTCGTAATTTTTTATTTATTAGACAGCTTCAGCAACACAAACGTGTAGTACGAGAATGACGTAGAAGGCTAGAATGACGAAATCATGGCGTCATTTCGAATCGTCGCTAAAGAGTTCTTCACGTCGAAATGTGAGTTAAGGAAAGCTTCCATATTGACGTTATTCGTTTGCGTTCTACACGTTTAAAATGCCGAATTCGACGCTTAGACAAGTAAGTTTACGTTTGTGATTTCCTTTGTTTATAGTAACTAAACGAGTAAATATAATGCCATATCTTTTAATATGCACGTCCCTTAGACTTGTATCTATGATATGATAATTAAATTTTGGGTTAAATACGTAAAAATCACAATTTGAAGGACTACTTTTATATTTTTATGCATGATTTCTGGATACCGCAAACTGCGTGGAAAAGCTTTGTTTCATTTTTATTTAAATCTAAATATTTTTTTCTAGTTAATATTATTGGAAGCTGTCGAGCAAGACCCAGAAGTGCTCCTATTATTGCCTCAGGAACACACTCCAAAAAGAGCCAAACTCGCTCAATTCAGTTTGAAAAATTACAGACAAAAAGTTTGTGAACAAAATTCGTTTTAAAAAAGACGTTGTGAGACTTGCCGATGCTCTGGAGTTGTCTACCTGTGTGCAACGAACAACAGCAAACAGAATAGAAGCTTTCTGTATTTTGCTTCGAAGGCTCAGCTATCCAAACAGAAAATTGTTGAGTGTATATTTATTTCATTATAAAGCAGAGAAGTTAAGGTGACTACATTTCATGAGTGACTTATGCATTTGTATTTAATTACAGATATATTGACATTGCTGATCATTTTGGAAGAAGTGAGATAGCACTGTCATATATATTCAACGAAATGATTGAGTGGGTGTATAAGAAGCATTGCTGGAAATTACAAAATTTGGATTGGTTAACTGATGACATGCTGGCAACATATGCAGCAGCCATACATTCCAAGGATTCCCCATTATCCCACTGTTGGGTTTTATCGATGGCACTGCTCTGCAAATTTGTAGACCATCATACCACCAAAAGCATTGTTTCAGCGGCCATAAGCGTTATTACTGCTTGAAATTTCAGTGGTTACTCCTGATGGCTTAATAGCCCACTTATATGGCCCATTAGAAGGAAAACGCCACGACATTGGCATGCTGAACAGAAGTGGATTGTATGATCAGCTGGAGCATAAATTTAGAAACAATGTTATTTATTACTTGTATGGTGATCCAGGCTACACACCACGACCTTATCTGATGACACCATTTAAAGGAATCAGTTTAACTGAAGACGAGAAACAATTCAACAAACGTATGAGTTCTGTGCGACAGTGTGTGGAATGGCAATTTGGCAAAATCGTGCAGTATTTTGCATTTGTTGATTCTGAAAAAACATGAAACTTTACCTACAGCCAGTTGGTAAAATTTACAGTGTGTCTGCTTTCTTAACAAATTGCCACACCTGTTTATATAGTAGCACAACAAGCGATTATTTTAATTTACTAGCACCTAGCTTAGAAAATTATATTCAACGATAAATAATTGTAAATAAATTCAACAATGAATGTTTAAACTGATTCTGTGTCTCTGTTTGTAATAAGAGAAATACAGTATTACTCATGTATTTAATCTTTAGATTTATTAATAAACATCGAAAACATCTGCATCATCATTTTTTGATTTTGCAGTAACTGATTTTTTTCTACCTCCCATCTCTCTTTCAAATTTTATTCGTTCTTCCTCTAGCTTAAGTTTTTTTCTTCTAATTGTATTTTCTTTTCTTCTAATTTTACTTGCTTTTCTTCTAATTCTAGCTGCTTTTTTAATTGCCACCTCTGAAGCACGCCTTTCTGCAAGGTATTCAGTTATAACGTTTGAGTTCTGTCGTCTTCTTGGTGTATAGTCATCAATGATGCCTTATGCAATGATGTATTTTATTAGCTTTGCATGTTTTCAGATATAACCTTAAAGTTTTGTTTGTTTAAAAGCACAACCCGTACTATTGCTTGGTCTATTTGACATTGTTTCTAAGGCAGTATTGCGAATTTCTGCTACAATTTCCTTTTCAGTTTGCCTGTTTTGTTGCCTTTCTTGATTCACTCTCTCCTGTTGATCTAATTTCTCCATCTCCAGCTTCTTTATTTCCTGTAAATTAAGATCATTCAATTACGATAAATTTGCCTAATGACATGTTTTAATTACTCTACACCAATAAATTAAATGCTAACCTGTAATAATTGTTCTTTTTCGCTGTATTGCTCTTCGGTTCCTGATCGCCGAAGACCGTCAAAATCAGTGGCTTTAAACAACTTTAGCAATCTCATAGTTCTATCTTTGCAGCATCTGCTACTGATTTCTGGGATGTAATTTCCTAATTTATTTGCAATTACATGCCATATTTTTTTGGCGTCACCATCGAACGGATTTTCACCAACAACCTCTGGCAAAAGCATAAGATCTTGAAAGCGGGTAAAGCGAATTTTTCGAGATGTAGGTCTGTATTCACAATTCAAACATGAAGTTAATTTAAAGCTTCAACATGACAAAAATGAGTATGTTATAAAATACGGAAATAAGTTTTCAAGCACAATACATGCACTTAAATACATAATATATATTGTGCCTTTTGCCAAAAAAAAAAAACAGAATTGAAGTATCACTAACCTTCCAGAATTCGTATTTGTTTCCTGAGTTGTTAATTCCCTTACGTCCATGTCTTTCCTTTCAAAAATATCAAAAAAATATAGCTATCGAAGAGATATATAATTATGAAAAAATGGAGAAATCAAATCTAACCGCCTAGCAGACCCGGATGTGCGTGTTCTGCGCAAGCGTATTAAAAGAATGTGGTGTCATACCCATGTGACGTTATTTGGAGACGTTACGGGAAATAATGATTTCTTCTATAAACGCGCGCATGGAACGCGAACTCAATGACATCATTTTTCTTTACGTTTACGTTCGCGTCAACGTCTCGCTAAAGTTGTCTATTGTAAAAAGTAGTACGCGTCTATACGAAATAAATGCGTGCCAAATTTATAATAAATAATTTTTGAAACCATGGTTAAGATTACCCCAAAAATTGATGGGCTGTCGTTGACCCAAAAAGAAACTGATAGCGACTCTCGATTATTCGAGATTCTCCCGCATAGCTGGTAGTGATACTAAGCTCGGCCATCTCTGGAATAAACTACTAGTTGTTTTTATCACCCGTTTTGTTTATATATTTTAAACAAATTCTACTTAAACTATTCGTATATTGACACCAAATCCAATTTTAAATCTTAATGGCTTAAACTATAGCCATTAGTACTCGGACGGTGGATAAATTATTCTTCGAAATTCTATAAACAAAAAAAAAACAACTTTATATATCCGGTTTATGATGGATGGGAAACGTCGTTCTTACTAGTGATCTTAGATATTGAACCGAGAAAAAAGTCGGAAGGTGACTTTCCATCTTCCAACTCGAGCGCGACATTGGGCCGAGAGTCGTTGTAGCGCTTCCCTTAAGGAAAGAAGCGCCGTCGTATCACGTTAATTGGATCAGAATAATCGCCGTGTTATCCCGTCATAATTATTTGTTATACGGGAAAGTAATTGTCAACGGTTATTCTCTTCGTCTTATCATTTTTAATAATTTCGGAAATAGAAAATTCCATTTTGAGGAAAGAATTTCGGACCACTTGACCAAATATGGCCATCTTTGGCCAAGTTATTATTATTATTATTATTTTATTTCTAGACATGTTCGTCACTTCTCCGATATAACCGTGTCCGTGACTTATTTTATATTTTTGCTGATCTTTCCAATTTTTCGTAATTTTTCTTATTTCAGCTAGAAAAAGTCGAATAAACTGAAATATGTAAATATTAATTTGGTGGGGAATTATTATATACTTTGCCAAAAATAAATTCCGACCGAGTAGTAAACTAGAATTTTCGTATTTAATTTCTGTAGGAGATTTTAAATTTATTTCTACCACCCCGTCACTTAACAACTGTTTAAAAATTAATCATTAGTAAAATACTGGAAGTAGAACGGTAATCTCGAGGGATATACGCGTTCCTCCGGCACGGTAAACGGTCCATTAGAAGCCCGTGGTAGTAAATAGTTGGCGCTAATGCTTTCCTCCACCGTGTTGACACAACGGCAAATATCACTTAGAAAGCGACCGGTCTCGGTTCCGATTAGAATTTATTCTCTTAAGTGCCGACAGAATTAAGTGGACTTAAATCAAAACTGTACCTCCGAACGGTAAAAATGTATATTTGTAAAGGATTCCATCGCTTTATAGGACCGTATACCGCTATCACCTAACTGGAAGGTAAAGTCTCGGCTGGGGGACCGTATCGAATTTCTAGATGACAGCTGGCGCGCCTTTATTTTTAATATGGCTTCTTCTAAGTTTATCGCCTGGCTAAGATCGGAATTCGCGGATTTAACGTGGAAACGATTCGTTTTTTCTGGAAAAATTTGACCGAAATATTAAATCGTGGTATATTTATTTGCTCTCCTGACGAAAAGACGTTATCACACCGGGACACTGAATATTTGGTTGGCATTTTTGGGGATTCCATCCATTTAAACACGACTTCTTTTAGAAAATAGTAGTAGTAGTCGATCTCTCCACTTAAAACTATTTAAAATTGTACGTATATACTTTACCACGCTACTTTAAATATTAATTTAATAGTTATTTCGTTGTAAAAAAGGCCTTAGAAAGAATAAGCGTAATGCGGTACGGAGGCCATTTTTAAAATTCTCGAAAACAAAGAACTGGATGGATGCAAAGGCATTCGAATTTATCGTAAAAATTATTATAAATAATGTAGCGGTTTAATTTGATAAATAATTTCGAAATAAACGGCAGAAGAAATGAAAATACAGTTATAAAAAGGAGAAATTGTGCTGGAAGTTGTGTTAAATGAGCCGTGACCGTCCTACTCCCGTCCGTCATACTGCGAATGTGGTAGGTAATATATCAATAATTGATCGCTATTAGTCTGGTATCATCGGTTCTGTTTAAAGAACGGACAAGTTTCGCTCATTTGCATTAACAGAATCCATTCGGACCGTTTAAATCCGTGGCCCATCTCCCGTTTTTCTTAACTAGGCCGGTCACCGCCTAGTTAAGAAAAACGGTGACGTTTAAAGAAAAACCCGCCGCAACTGGGAAAAGAAAAATATATTTACCAGCAGTTATGGATTTTTAAGAAAAGAAAAATGGAAGTTCTATTTTCAAAATCATCCGTGACGTCAGAGTCCCGCTGCTCCATTGGCTGGCGTTTTACACAAATAATTTCTACCACTATAGCCAATGTTTTGTTTTTATAATTAATTAAGTGGCGACGAAAAATAAACACCGATGCGACAGAAATCGTTCTATATTAACCATAAATTAAATTGTTCGACGCTAAGATAACATTTTTGTTCGACAATTAAATTATCAAATCATTGGCTAAAAATTGGACGCTTCCAAACGGTGGTCATTTTATGGCGTGGTCGGTGCCGGGACGTATAGCCGAGTGCGAAGGATTAATGCCACCGGCATATATAATTCTCTGCAGACACCTATCATAAATTATCGAGATGGTTAATCTCCGAGCGCCCTGTTACCTGCGATGAAAAGAGGATTAACGTCTAAACCGGAAGAAACATCAAATTTTACGCGTTACATTTTCCGCGCTTTGGTTTAATAGAACGAAGAAATCGGTTTAAACGCTAGAATTTCATTTATCCTAGTTTACCCATCTATTAGATGTGTTGGTTTAGAAATTCGTTCCGTCGCTACCATTGGCAATCGGCATCGTCGAAATTTTTAAATTTTTGACGATAACGGAATGTATAACTGCGAGTCTGCGGTACAGCGACCAATCGCTATTCTTTGTGCGACCGACAATGACCGTTGACCAGTTACGGAGGTGAAAGGACGACAGATAGCGGGGGAAAATATTTTTGTATTTTTTATATTTTATAGAAAAAACCAAGTAAAAATAAACTAACGTTAATTAAACAAAATTAATGTTTGAAAAGTACATTAATTAAATATTATTTATAAATTTTGATTATATCTAGAAAAAAATATGAATAAAAAATTATTTACCAATCGATATTTAGCTTGGAACAAAATTCGAATTAAAAATAAAAATAATAACAGTCCAATATAACAATACAATAAATTCGTTTTCTTAGTTCTGCCATCTGGTGTTTATTTTCCAAAATATAACGTCATAAATAAAATAGTATTATTCTGTGGGAGAGTTCAGAAAATGCTCCGAGAAGTCTCGCTGGAAAAGCTAAAGAATGACGTCATATCGGCAAACAACGTGATGTATCGAACTTGGTCGAACGTCTGGAGCTGGACCTCCATTCGTTCAACAAATCACGTTGTTTCGTGATTTCCACGGGTGACGTCATTCCTTAGCTTTTCCAGCGGAGACTTCTCGGAGTATTTTCTGAACTCACTCTATATCTTAAAACTCGGCGCGTCAAATACGCCATCCGCAGCTCTTCACTGGTATATTTTACATAATTTAAATTCAATCACAATTCGTAAACAGGATAATACAGAAAAACTTCATTAATTTGAATAATAAACTTACCGCATTACTTCGAATTTAAGCCGCAGTTGGATTTTGAAATTGAAAATATCGTATTACTTCGAATTTAAGCTGCAGTAGAATTTTAAAATTTGAAGCTGCCTCCAATTAAGCCGCAGTAGGATTTTAAAATTGAAAAATCGGGAAAAAATGATTTTATAATAGGTATTGAAAAATAAGAAACATTTTTATTTACTCAAATAGGTACTAATATACATTATAAGCTACCTAATTTATTGAGAATCCTTTTCAGATATACTATCACTTTCGACATCTTCACTTTCAGAACTTGAATTCTTTTCGTCACTATTGCACCAGAGCGCATCATCATGAGGACAAATACAATACCAAAAGGAATATTTGTTTAGACGTTTTTATTGGCGGATGGCGACTTATCAGGGTTTCCCTATTCCATTAACATAGGAAAGATCCGTTCTGCCAAATTTCTCAGCGAGGGTGGCGGCTTAATGGGGGCGTCTTATCAGAGTCTGACTGTAATAAGTTTATATTTCTTTAGTTTTTTAAAGAAAAAAATCTTTAAAGTCTGGTAAAAAAAATTGCTCATTGTCTTTTGTATAACTAATATAGATATATTTACTTGAGTGTTAATATTAAACATATAATAAAATTAACAAGTATTAATTTTATTATGTTTTTTATATTTTACTTGAGTTTGGATAGTGAAATGAGTCATTAATACATTTTCATTATTTTGTTTACTGAAAAGCCAAGTACTCATGTAAAAGATGCTTAATGAGCTATCTATGATTTCTGAGTAATTAAACGAATTAAATCCATAATATATTTTCAAATATTGATACTACTAATATTGTTTTTATAACAATATTTTATTTCATTAAAATAGATATATTAACTTATTTTAATTATTTTTTGATAGGGGAAAATGGGAATGCCTGGCTACCCAGGGATCCCTGGACATCCAGTAAGTTTATTTCAATGATATAAAATTATAAATATATTTAAGTTTTATATATAAAATTAATCTTTTTTTCAAATGCAATTATTTACAATTCATATTTTTAATTTATTAGATGCATATTAAAAATAGATCTTTAAATTTTATTTTCTGATGAATTAGTATACCAGTTTTTGATGTTTTCTATTCCAGAATGGAATAAAAACATATATGAATTAAATTTTATCTATTTATCAGCACAAAAAATTACAAATATTATATAATATTAATAAAATTTATCTATATTATTTGAACCCAAAAGAGAAGAAAGTTTATTGAAAATGATTAATATGTGATCAACATAAGAGAGATGGAATAATAAAAAAAAAATGTTTGTTAGCAGTAAAGCATAAATTCCTCTGCTAACAAATGAATGTTATTGATTTGAATGGAATTCAGATATATTATCTGAGATTACTATAAAATCAAACATATAAAAAATTATCAATGTAGGATCATTTTGCCTATCAGCCTATTTTGTATAAATATTATTCACTTTGAATGAAATTTATAAGAAATTATTTGGACTCATTTGAATACTAAATCTATCAGAAATGACCAATATGGGATCAATATTATAAACACAATAGAGAAAAGTTGTATATAAGCATTATTACCTCATCCCTATAAATACCGTATTACTTTGAATTTAAGCCGTCCTCAAATTTAAGCCACAGTAGGATCTTAAAATTGGAAAATATCGTATTACTTCGAATTTAAGCTGCAGTAGAATTTTAAAATTTGAAGCTGCCTCCAATTAAGCCGCAGTAGGATTTTAAAATTGAAAAATCGGGAAAAAATGATTTTATAATAGGTATTGAAAAATAAGAAACATTTTTATTTACTAAAATAGGTACTAATATACATAATAAGCTACTGAATAAATTATAATCAACAATCGTAATACTATGCGCATACATAGAGTGTAAAGCAAAAGCCCGAACATTGGTACTATGCACATACATAGAGCGTAAAGCAAAAGCCTGAACGTTGGGGAGTGGAAGCTCGGGAAGAAATAAGATGTTAAAATATTCGCTTTGAATTTAAGCCGCACCCAAATTTTGTGTCTTAAAAATCCGAATAAAAAGTGCAACTTATATTCGAAGTAATACGGTATTATTCAATTTGAATGAAATTCACATTAGATCAAGTCAAATTTTGCGTCTTAAAAATCCGAATAAAAAGTGCAGCTTAAATTCGAAGTAATACGGTATATTCTATTTATAGCCAGTCAATTTATTCCTACACCAATTGGCTATTCTTTTTTCTAATAAGTAAGTTGGAGCTGACCTTTTCTCTACAACCGACCTTGCTTTTAACAGATTTTTGTGTCTTTTAATAAAGGCAAATAACCTTGGTGATATTTTCGTTTCTATGGTAACCTTGTTTTTGAACTTTAAATGGAATATGTACATTCTTAAAGTTTAAGTTGTAGCTGAAGAATATTTTTGTAATAAATCGAAAGCGCTAGTGCAATTTATTATGTTTATACACATTATGAAGTTTTCCTTTCTTCATGCTGTTAGTTTCGTTTGTAATATTAGAAAAATTAACAAAATTAAAAATATGTTTATAATAAATTAAATAAATGATCAAATAATATACTATAGTTTCACTAAATTATTAATATGTGTAAAGGTGAAAATAAGCAACACTTTTAAGATTATAACAGTTAATTCTAATTTATATTTTATTTTGGTGACAATCAATACAATAATTCAATCAATAAAAAATAAAGTTTCATTTCTCTTTAAATTGGTTTAAATAGAAATATTTAAGCAAACTAACATAAGATGATCAGAGTACAGGCATTCCTCTAGTTATGAACACTTGATTTATGAATATTCATACTTGCAAACAAAATTTCATTTTCAAATTTTAGAAAATTTCAAAAAATCTTCAAGAATTTTTAAACATTATGATAACAGAATGCTTTAGCAACAAATATAATATAAATTTCCACAATTAATTAGCATATTACAGCAGTATTTCAAGATGGCAGTGATTACACAAAAATGACCTTGATTTTTATAATTGGAACTTTTTATTTAAATCTAAACAAGAAACTTCTAATTGGTCATATTATTAAATATATTATAAAATACAGCATAGAAAGTGATTCCAGCAAATTTGGGGGATAAATAACAGCAGTATCCAAGTTACAAACAAAACTTACATACAAATTAAAAACTCTGATATACATAACTCAAGGAATACAGTTCATAACTGTATTCCTTGAGTTCTGCTGCTTCTATTAACGTAAGAAATAACACCAAGCACTTGAAGCAGGACAAATACACTAGTTTATTATTAGATATATATAATGATAATACAACAATCTTTCCGAAAACACTTTCGGCCTTCTATGCCCTCCTCAGCCGGAGATGTTAAAATATTCGCTTTGAATTTAAGTCGCACCCAAATTTTACTTCTTAAAAATCCAAATAAAAAGTGCAGCTTAAATTTGAAGTAATACAATATATTAAAAAAATATTTATGGGAACATCAATAACTACATCACACTATTTTGAATGCTTTTTGATCCCCTCTATCCACTTTGACATTTTTCATTAGGGCCTATACCAAGCTTAATCCCTGACTGAAATTATAAATTTGAAGATCCCCTCCCCTTCTACTTAAAAATTTTTTCTCCAATTTTAAATTAAAAGAAAAACATAGTAGAAACTAGTAATTACTTTACACTGATATTTTCCCACATATATTCCTTAATTTCCAAATAAACCTTCAAACAACTAAATATTAATGTTTTAGTATTATACATATTTCTCATATTTTATAACAAACATATTTTCAAATACATTATAATAGTTATTTTTTGAACAATTAAGTATAAATATTTTATAAAAAAAAATATATCTACAATTAAAAATATTCTTTAGTCACAGATTTTTTTTCAAATAATTAAATATAAATGGAATTATAGTAAATTTTTGTTTATTCAGCTTGACATTTTTTAATCATTTAGATGTAAAACTTTTATATCATTTTTATAGCATCAGATCACCATTTGCATGACTTTCTTCTCCTCTATATCATTTATCATCAGAAATCTATTTTACTTTTTCCCTAATAGCATAATATAATTAATGGATGTTCCCTATTAGTTTATAAAAATAATAATATATAATTCCCATAACAACAAAATTTACTATAGCACAGTTGGTTAAATGCTCTCTAATGACATTAAACAATAAAAAACTGCTGATAGGAAATTTTAATGTGCCAGATTAAAGAGAGATTGCAGTTCAAAATTTTCAAAATTTATTTTAAATAAAGTTTTATTTTGAATATACATAATAAGCTACCGAATAAATTGTAATCAACGATCGTAATACTATGCGCATACGATGTAACGTTCGGGCTTTTGCTTTACGCGAGAAGCGTAGAGAGCGTAAAGCAAAAGCCCATACTATGCACATACATAGAGCGTAAAGCAAAAGCCTGAACGTTGGGGAGTGGAAGCTCGGGAGAAATAAGATGTTAAAATATTCGCTTTGAATTTAAGCCGCACCCAATATACCACAACATTAACCATGATAATCGAGGTATTCCTGTATTTATTTTACACAAATATGATTTGAGAGAGCTTAGCAAGAGTTATATGCAACTTAAAATCTAGGAAAATTTGATTGGGTTTACTAATAATAACAAAAAAGATTTTAATATATTTGTTGATGTTTTTATAAATTTTACTGAAAGATTTTAAAGAAATAGTATATGTTTTTCAAATATTGTGTATATTTTTATCTATACTATACTAAAATAATGAAATATAAAACTGTACTGTTTAATACATCAATATTCAATGTCATATTTTTAATGAAAATTATCAATAATTTGTGTTTCAGTAATCACTGTTCAATATTTGCATTCGTTATAATAATGATAAAATTATCAACAAATAATTAAAATAATAATGAGCTTTTAACTTTTTTATAAAAACTGCTATATAACTGAAACTATATGATTGTAAATAGACTGATTATGTTCAATTGTATTATTAAAATAGCAGTATAATTTTGTATTTAGATAATTAATTTAAAATGAAAAACTTTTAAGAATTATTCAATTATAGGAATTAATGTTTAAATTGATTTTAGTTAGATCATATTGATATTGTAAGGACTTTATTATCTGCTGGTGCAAATCCAGGAATTCAAAACAATATGGGTGAAACACCAATAGACCTAATAGCTACAGAGAGAATGACAAATGTTTTTTCAGAAGAATTGTTAAAAGCAACTGCTCAATCAGAGTAAGTAAACTGAAATTTAATTATAAATTATTATCTATTTTAATAAATCAAATATCAAATAGCATTATAATTGCTTTCTCTTCTTATAATATTTTCTGATAATTAATAATTTTGGTAACTCTTTGTGGTCTGTTTGCTAGCACATGCTAGGCATGCTTTCATTGTCTTACATTCCTATTACATGCATTGCAAGCAAACGTCTAGGAACCTATAATTTTATTATTTTGCTTAAATTGAGAAAAAATGATTAAAATATCAAATTTTATCTTGTTATTCATACTTTTATTGTATTAACCCAAAAACTGATTTAAAGTGGATATTTTAATTAATTTTTAATTATCACTCTAATTTGAATTTAATCTGAATCATGCAATACTTTTATGATCTTTGGATCCCCAAAAATTCAAAACATCTCATCTGAATTTATTTGAGTTATTATATCATATTCTACATCTCTTCTTACCAGGTTAGTTTATCTTTACATCATATAATTATTAAAAAAATTACATGAATTTTTTGAAATATTGTCATTTTTATTAATATTTCATATTAACTTGTTCTTATTTCAATTATGCAATTTTTCACAAAAAATTAAGTTTCTTATGTGGAATTAAAGAAAGTTATTTGTTTTTAATTAGTTTTGGAATATAATTTCCTTTTTTTGTATTGGCTCCAGGTCTCATATAACACAGTTTCACACAACATGGCATTTTTTAGGAACCTATCTATTGTGTTATACAAAGGTTACCTGTATTTATTTATTATAATGATTTTCAGTTGTTATCTGTCAAAATTAAACTATACAAATTAACTGAGAGAGATATACAGTAATACTCCACTTAACATTATCCCATTTAACGTTATTTCACTATAACATTATTCAAATTTTAAATATTTTTTCTGTAAAAAATTGATAAAAAAATTTATTATTATTTAAATTTATTATTATTTAAATTTATGTTTATTTAATTTTATTTTCAAACCTTTGTATTATTTATGCAATTCTAAGTTATATATTAAATGAATTTCATAAAATGTAATAAACTGTATTTATTTTTCACTGATCTCATATTTTTGCAAAGATGTGTTTTGTCCCCATTTAATGTTTTGAAAATTTGGAATACATACTTCACATTAAGCAGGGTATTACGGTATTGAAGTCTGTCATCAGTCAAATTTGATCATGAGACTGATTATGATTATTTAAATACTTTAAATAGCTTTATAATTACATATTAATATAAAATTTTACCTGTTAGGGGATATTAGACTTATAATATTCCTTCCCATATTTCTTTCTTCTTCACTAGATTCCTGTAAAAAAAATGCTTTATTTTTTAAAATGATAAATTCCTTTCAAAGTCACTCTGCTATTTTTTTTATCAAAATAAATAGAAAAAACTTCAGTAGATTTAACTTTTTAATAATTATCAAAAGATCTTTACAAATCAAGAATTTTTTCAGCATATTCTTTTCTCTTTAGTTGAAATATAAAAATCAAATACATATATGAAAAATAACAAAAACATAATAGAATAAAATTAAATTTTATATGTTAAGATTTAATATTATATTAAGTCCCATCATTCAATAAATAATTTAGGCATAATATTATAAAATATTAATTGCAAAAATTCTAATCCAAATAGCACAATTACATTTTTTATGATCTTATATGCGAAAGAATTTCGGTCCAAATAAATATATGATAGAAATGTATTATTATGAATGGAAGCTAGCAATATAGAAGTGAGGATATAAAATCTTTTCAATTTGTTGTTGCATTTTTTTGCATAAAGTAAATTTTTATTGAAAACAGCATTGCATGGGAAGGCTATCTGATAGGGAACAATTACAATAACATAAGCCTACATAATATAGAAATACAATGCTAAAGTAGAATAAGAAAGCTAGTAGTGAGAACAAAACAAATACTCATGATGATGATCATAATAAAAGTGACTGAAATCTAGTATAGAAAAAGAAGTCTCCATTTAGTTAATGATAGTTTCTCTCCATCATGGCTGTGATGTTTGAAGCATAGTGATTCTATATAACTTAAACAAAGCTCAACTCGTTTGACATATAACTTATTCAAGCTACATGCAATAAGGGTGACCATGAGGACTAACTACAAGAGTTAAATTTAGTAAATGTGTTAGATAACATATAATATGTTATGGGTTATATTGGATTGTAACATAACTAATTTCAGCTGTATTAAAAAAATTTTTATTCATTAAAAAAGAAATAGGCTTATATTTCTATTAATAGCAAGGGTGATTATATTTTCAATTATATAATCACCCTTGTTATTAATGACATTTTCCCATTTATAGGCAATTAATGAGTTCCTTCTGAATAAAATATTTCATCTTTTGATACAAAAAAGTCTTGAATGAAAGAATTGACTTTTTTATCATCATTGAATTTTTCCCATTTAATGCATTTTGTAATGATTTAAACAAATGATGATCAGATGGTGCAAGATACAGAGAGTATGCTGGATGTGGTAATACTGATCATTCATTCAAGCTCCAAAATTTTTTCCAGAATGACTTTAAGTCTAAAGGTTACAAAATGCCTAATAAAAGTCTAAAATTTTGATGTTCGGAAAGATCAGAGTTCTAAATTCAATAAGTCTAACTTTAAAGATTGCACTGATACTATATCTAAACACTTTGAATATGTGTTCTAACTTGTATCCAATGATACTCTTTGTTTATATCTAGTTTCCGCCCAACAGTTTGGCTGACGAATTTCATTGGACACTTGGAAAATATCTTTTAGACCAGATAATCATTTAACGTCAATTTTCCTTATTAAAGGATGAAACTGTAACAATAATTTGGATTGTATAATGATTTACAGCTTTTAAACGTTTAACCAAGCTTATTACATTACGACCAAATGATATGACTGATATATTACGGGAACTATAAGTTTAAGGTCAAACACTTCATTTAACATTTAAAAATAAAAGTATAATCCATATCGTAACAATTACTTGTTAGTAACATGCTTTTGTATGCTGTAAATAGATTAAAATAAAACAATATTTAAAAAATATTTATAAAATAATATTTAAAACAAATCTTTTCAGATAAAAACTTCCCCTGTTAGAGAAGACCTATTATCGGAAAACTTTGGCTTATTGCGGCGAAATTTTTAGATTGTGTTTATAGGAAAAGTAGCTATAGGCCTACTTTGTGTAATACGGAATTTAAAACTACAGCATTATACGAGTTTTATGAGCTAAGAAATTCCAGTGTTTTTATTAAAAACAATGCTTTTATGTCTTTTTTATATAGACAAAAATATTACCAGATAACAATAAAATTCGGCTAAAGCAGACAGATTACTGGAAATATAAAATTTTGACGATTTAGATGCAATAGATAAATTTTACATGGTTTTTTATTGTGATGATTATTAATAGGAAAGAAACAGCTACAAACGGTAGGACGTGATTTTTAAATATGTTACACGGGACCAATAAGTAATAGAATACGTAACAATTACAGGTCCTGAAGTATTCGTAGCTATCAGTCAAATTACCGAGAAAACAATACCATAATTCGGGATGCAGTAACCAATTTACTTATCACTTACTTAGTCACAAACTTTTCGTAAGACATTAGTGATTTTTCCTTACATTAATATTAGTATGGATGCAGGTAACATTAATAAATCATAAGTTTCGGTTCTAATTGCTTTATTACATAACAAATGATATTGCTCAACTTTCACGTTAATACCTCATTGCGTTGGATACGGTGCAGTGGAATCGTCTGATGAGCAAATGGCGATGCATGGTGCTGTAATGACTAATCCATCTCCAATTGGGTATTGCCCGATAGCCGTTCATGCCCCTTTGAGGTGAAAACCTCACTGAACTGAGCTGTACAATGTTCTATGGTTTTGCAAGGCACTGAAGTTGGCTTTAGCTGTAAGTATTTCATGTTTACTTTATAAATACTGCTGTTGTGTGCTTTGATAATAAACTATTAATAGTATAAAGACCTATTTCATTAAACTTTCTGGTTGTCTTCTAGTGGTTTTAATAAATTCAAAAGTAGGCTGAAAATTAGCCATATCTCTGATGCTTAGTGGTTATTTGTAGATAATGGTCTTCTTGAGATTTTGTGGCACAAAAACATCTTTCAATTAACCTAGCAATACCCTATTCTACCCTAGACAGTTTCCATGGTGCTGATACAATCATTCTTGAGACATTCAATTTCCTGTCCATATCAGTTTCACTCAATCTAATCTCAATCTATCAACAGCAGACCATCTTAAAGAATCAACTAAATTATATTATCTATTGCTTTTTCTAAGATTTGTTTATTCCAGAATTGATAAAAGTTCTAAAAAAAATAAAAACCAAACAGATCTGATGGCATGTTTAAACAAATTAAGATTTATATATCAAGAAACCCGGTCGGGTCTCTCGCTAATTTCAGCGAGAGAAACGACAGCATATCTCTATACAGGAATGATGAGAGTTCCGCGCCACCTATATGCTTTATTTATGGTAAACTTGAACTTTAAAATTAAACTTTCATATTATTCAAAATAACATTTTTCTTATCGTTCACGAGAGGGTAGAACATACATGCTTATTTGCTTAATAAAAGAGTAATCATTATTTTCTTTTACGGATTTGAAAGACACCTTTGTAAGATTACGAGTCAGTGTACATAGCTAACAAGGTAAGTTGCCAACTGCCAAACTTGAGTTTCATTATTTTGATATTTGTATCGCCTTTATTTATTCACATATTATTGCTTTTTCATAGTTATATTAAAAATAAAAGGCATTTCTTTTTGTTATGTATATTTATGTAAAATAAAATAACTTTCTAATAATTATTGTAATTATCAGCAAAGGGCAGCAGTTACCAAAGCGCCACCTAGTAAGTATTTATGAATGGAAATGTATTAATAATGACAAAATAACTACAGTACAAGGCCAAAATATGCAAAAAATGTATATATTATTCTATTCTTGAAACAAATGTAGTCATTTTAATTGTTGTAGTCAGGCGGCTGGATGGCTGAATAGTAACGCGTTGGCATGCCATGCTGGAGGACTCGGGTTCATGTCCCAAATCTAGTCCGGATTTTTTCGGGGTACTGGGCCTGGATGGTGAAGGATGGGGATCACCCGGGTGATCCCCATCCAGCCCCATCTCCATGGGTGTAGGTGCAGCCCATGGTTGAAACTGTAGTAAGGCCCCTCCCTGATTGGAAAGGGGGCAAAAGCATGTTAAAAATTATTGAACAATTTTATAATTTGTTTTAAAAATTTTTATGCCTATGTGTCTGAAAGGGTCTTAATCTGGCCCTGAATAAAATATATAATATAACTATTTTTTGTACCCTTTGAAAAATATCATTGTCCTCATTATTCAGTATATTTTCTCCTGAACAACTTTAGTCTAAAATCATTCAGGAAAACCTTTTGGAGCTCAAATAAGTATTACCACATTCAGCATAATCTTTAGATCTTATGTTAATCGATTATCACCTGTTTAGATCATTACAAAAAGCATTAAATGGGAAAAAGTTCAATAACAATGAAGTCAATTCTTTCATTCAAGACTTTTTTGTATTGAAAGAAAAAATTTTATTCAGAAGGCATTCATTATTTGCCTATAAAATAAGAAACTGACATTAATAACAATAATGATTAAATAATTGATTAAATGTAAGACTAGTTTTTTTAATACAACCAAAATTATTTATGCTATAACCCAATATATTACTATATATTGTGTACTTTATTATAATACTTTTTATAATATAAGGTAATTATTTATAGCCCTTAAAATTGACTTTCTTTTGAATCTGAAATTAGCATAGAATAGGTATAATGTATTTTCACATCTATTAAAAAAAAAATTTTCTATTCCATAATATATGCTGAAACTGATCTTATGTGGACCAAAAGCATTTTGTATAAATGAAGTAAAAATAAAATATCATTTCTGAAATATTATAGCTTGAGATTGATTTTTTATGTTTACTGTATAGTTTAGTAGATTTGTTTCCTTGAAAAAGCTTCATGCATGTGACTAATTACTTGAGTTGATTTTGTAAGTAATTTTATTAAAACTATACCTTTTTATTTTCTCTAATCATCTCTTTTGTTCTTTTCTTTATTTTTAATTTAATTAATAATTTTTGTTAGTAAAACTACTTTTTATTAATTTTGTAAATATTTCTATTTATAGGTAATTAGAATTTTTTAAATTAAAAAATATTTAAATTTTATTCTATTATTATTTTGTCAGAATGGCTGAATATGACTTTTTTATTAAAATAATATATCAAAAAATTTCAATATAAATTTGATTTTTGAATATTCATTGTTGTGGATGTGCTGTTGATTGAAAAAGCTTATGTTGAAATTTTTGAGAAAAATTATTTGAAAACTTGATTAAATATAGAATTCGATTCATTTACTGCCACAGTTTTATATAACTTCAGTGAAAATGAATTTTAGTAGTAATATCAAAAATTAGGAAGCTAATCATTATCAATCATGGTTATATTATATATTCATGCACAATAGTACAGGTTAGTCCTTAATTTATAAAGTGGTTCAGTTTCAAATTCTGCTATCATAAATCAAAATGGTTAGAAGTTAAAAATGACCAAAATTTATGGATTTGTACAATGGGAAAACTGCAAATTTGCTTCAAGCAAATTTGCAGTTTTCCCATTGTACAAAATGAGCATAAAGACACACTGAAAAACTGCCTTAATCTGTTTAATATAGTTCCAAATTTAACCAATTAGATTCGTATGTAGGAGCGACAGCCCGTAATTTTAAAGACATTAGCTGAACACATTTTCAAAGGGTAACCTCAACACCGTCATTTATCAAGTTTTCTTTGTTTTTTCTGCGGAGTATTTCTAGAGACTCTACAATGGTTAGTTGCGTGCGCGGAGGAATCGCTTTCACTACCTTTGCTTCATTCCATAAAATCTCAATGTCTTTATCGTAGGCTTCCTGAACTAAGAAGGTGGACATTCTGGCCAATTTAATGTCGTTTCTGTGTTCGTCAATTCTTCTAATTAAGGGTCTAGAAGTGTAACTTCTAGACCCTTAATTAGAAGAATCGACGAAGGTAGTGAAAGCGATTCCTCCGCGCACACAACCAACCATTGTAGAGTCTCTAGAAATACTCCGCAGAAAAAACAAAGAAAACTTGATAAATGATAGATTGGCGTGGGAGCTGCCACAGGCATGGAAATTTGTCCTGACTAACACCTGGAAAAGAATATAAAAAGGACGCCGCTTAATGTATTTTGCTTACAAGGACGTTACAGTGTGTTTTGTTTTATCCCGCTCCGTTATGAAAAGACTTATGTTATATTTTATTGTGTATCTGCACTTTATGTTTTGTCAATTTACGTTAAACTTCTCACATAGCCCTTTTAAATTTCTTCTATTTTCGAACTTGCTAAACATTCGTCTTAACAGAATTTTAAAGGTCGCCATAGCGACCGGTATTCTTTTTATTTGTTTTTGTATCAGAACTCCGCCTGATGATGGTTGATAACCGAAAGTGCTAGCGGAACTTAGCTTAATAAATTCTTTATTCTACTGCAATTAGTGCTGTTTTGTGTTCTTTCATTAGTAAAAAATTTTTTGACAAGGAACTAAAATTATGCTTTTCAAGTTTCACAAATATTTGTTAAAAGAGAACTTTCCGACAAAATAGAGCTCTGTGAACAGTTCATCATCGCATCATATAATTTGTTAGTTCAGTTGTTAATCATCATTTTTTTAATTACAATCAGTTCAAATCCAACAATATTATTATTAAGATTAATAAAACTAGAAATTACCTGTTCATATAAATGAGCCGAAATATAGTATTGTGATTTAATCTTATAATACTTTATATAATAGCATATTGTAAAATAATAGCTTATATAGTAAATAAATTTGCAAGATATTTTATTGTGCATTAGTTTAAATATGTAATAATTTTGTAGATAACCATCTCCAAAGTTCATTAAGCATTTCTATATGTTTTATATTTTTTATTAATTATAGAGTTGTTTGGAATGTTTTTAAAGTTGTGCCATTTTTCTTTAATTCTATACTAATATCTTTCTATAAAATGACCTGCCCTTTTGAGACTGAAATTATAGATAATGGTCTATACAACATATCCCTAGATTTTAAAAAAAAAGTAGCTTATTTTAGTAAGAATCAGAAGGCAATTCATATTATATAAAATTGATGACAGCTTTTTATGTTCTGCATGGAAATACATTTCATCCTAAATGTAATGCAGTTATTAATTTTTATATGTATACTTAATACTACATTTATTTTCTTTAATAATTTATATATTTATTATGAGTAATTTTATATATTCTTACATTACTTTCATATATTTATATACAGTGCTTGAAATAATTTCAAAAATCTAGTAGCTAAAAACAAATTTTGATTGCCAACACCCTCTCCTCTTCCCCAAAAAAGGAAAAAACACTTGCATAAATTCACCAGCAAATACGTTTTTCACAACAGGATTGGTGAAGTACCATGTGATATGTTGTGCTTTTCACAACGACCATGTTGAAAGTATCATGTCATATTTACATTCAATCATTAATTTCAGGCAGTTAAATAAATAAATACGTCATTTCAATAAACAGTTACTAGACATTCGCTAAAATATTTCAGAAGTTCACAAAATTCTCCACAACCAACATGTGATCACGTGATCAGCATGAAACAACGCGAATGGCAAATGATCTTTTTTCTTCTTCCTGTATCTTTCCGAAAATTACCTGCGTTAACAAGTGAATCAACATGCACCTTGCAAATCTCGATGGGGTACTGACAGTATTAAAAATCACAGGGGAATTTCAAACCCCCCTTTATCTTACCCCCTAACTAAAGGCTCCTGAGTTCATTGGTGAAGATTCCATGAAGGGCAAAAGCCCTGTTCTTAAGTTATGGGGCTCCAAAGTCGGTGCTCGAAATCACGATTCTTTACAATTTTCTGCAAAACTTTTATAGATAATTGGATATTTTAAACAATTTTAGATGTATCTTATCATTCCAAATCGATAAAACTTTAAACAAACTGCTCTCAAAGGTTAATATCTTAAAAGACTATTAAACATAAGCACTAAATAAGCAGTCCAGTAGTAAACAACTTAAAATAACTATAGAACCCTTTCTATAGTGTATGCCTTTGTGTAAAGCTGATGATTACCGCTTATGGTTGGAAACGTTACTAATTAAACATTTATTTTAAGTTGTTTACTACTGGACTGCTTATTTAGTGCTTATGTTTAATAGTCTTTTAAGATTCCAAATCGAATGCAATCAATTTAAATAAGCTATGAAGTTACATAATTTTTTTCGCTTACGACGATATATCTGTTCCGAAACTTGGTAGAATTCTCAAATATTTATTTATTATTTTTTTTTTTTGTATACTACATTCGTTCATTTTCCACACTGAATAATAATAAATCAAATATAGAACTTTGAAGATCATCTTTGTCGGTCAGTTAAAACGGTTAAAAATGAACAGTATATATCCTTCGTTAAACTTCAAATAAAATGTATATAGATTGCCAAATCGTTAAAAGCATTTTCTAAGTGATTTTATTTTTTCTTAATAAGATTTCTGGATTTAAACTATTTCAGCTTTATTTTAATCAAATAACAGAATGCAGTATTCCACAAGTAAAAGCAGTTTCTTTCAAACAAATCTCAAGTCCACACAACATGTGTTTATTTTTCACATTTCCTTGGTTCACAGGCTTTCGTCAGTGTCTTAATTAATGTATTGTCTAGTTAACATCTAGGACCTTTTCTTTATCTGCATAGAATAACCCAAAATTTTCTGATGGTTAAATAACTTTTAATTTGTGAAAATTCACAGTGTTTTTTATAATTAATTATTATATACACTTACAGTATGAAGTCTTAACAATTCATGACATAAAACCTGTGAACCAATGAAATGTGAAAAATAAACATGGGTTGTGTGAACTTGAGATTTGTTTGAAAGAAAACTGCTTTTACTTGTGGAGTACTATACTGCATTCTGTTATTTGATTAAAATGAAGCTGAAATAGTTTAAATTCAAAATATCTTGGCACAGTATCTTATTAGGAAAAATAAAATCCACTTGGATAATGCTTTTAACAATTTGGCATTTATATACATTTTTTACTTGAAGTTTAACGATGAATATATACTGTTTGTAGTTAACCCTTTCAACTGACCGACAAAGATGATCTTCAAAGTTCTATATTTGATTTATTATTATTCAGTGTGGAAAAATGAACGAATGCAATATAATTAATAGGATATTTTACATACAAAATAATAAAAAATTTAAATATTCAAGAATTTTACCAAGCTTAGGAACGGATATATCGTCGTAAGCGAAAAAATTACTTAAAAGTAAATTGTAGTTTATTTAAATTGATTGCATTTGATTCGGAATGATATGTCTAAAATTGTTTAAAATATCCAATTATCTATAAAAGTTTTGCCGAAAATCATAAGGAAACGTGATTTCAAGCCCCATAACTTGAGAACGGGGCTTTTGCCTCTCATGGGATCTTCACCAATGAACTCAGGAGCCTTTAATTAGGGGTAAGATAAAGGGGTATCGAAATTCTGCTGGGATTTTTAATACTGTCGTATCGAACTGGTTGAGCTATATGATTGGTCAATCACCAAAACAGGCAACTTTTATTTTCACCAATTTTTCACCCATCAGCTATTACCATTTGCCTAAATCAAATGGTTTAGCCCTCTCAAAGTGGCTCCCTCTTTCGTGAACTAGAGGGACTATAGAATTTTTCTCGTCAGAGCCGGACTATACAGAAAAATAAATTGTGAGAAATATTAATCAAGCATTTCCAATGTTATCTCATTACACTTGCCAACCACAATTTCTTAGTTGCCAATAGCGAGCTGGCGACCGTTATTTCGAGTCATGCTTATATACATATCATTTTTTAAATATTTAGATTTTGAATGCAGTTTGAATGGTTTTGTATGTTGTTCTATTCATTGAACAGACTGAAGATCTGAAAGCACTTTATATAATTATTCCATGATTTAATGTTTATTTATAGTTCTTCTGGTTCTTCTAAACAATTTATTTTAATCCATCTCAATATTAATTTATACACTGAATCAATCATACCCTTTTTCATTTCATATTGCTTTCTTAATCTGTCTTTTCAAACACATTCACATTTTGTCATTTGGATTGTATCCACAAGTATCTCATCTCTCAGGAGATGAGATACTTGTGGTTACAATCCAAATGAGTGATCTCTACACTGAGACACTTTTATTAAAATGTTTTTTATATCTTTCATACCATATTGGATTTCACTTTTATTTATTTGGATTTATATATTATTCTGTATTAGAATAAGCACATACTGATACCTCTTTAATGCATACCCCAAATATGTATTTTGCATACCATGAGATTATGATATAGTAAAGCTTAAAGTATGAATCAGTTTGGCATTGAAATTTTAAGAATGTTAAAAGCAAGTGGATTGAAATTTTATTGATAACTTCAATTTTAAAGTTGGCAAAGGCCTTTGAGCCAACATTGCATTTATACATATATATTTATATTATACATATTAAAAAATAAATAAATTTTTCATTATAATAGGTTCAAGAAACAGCCAGTTCTTTGAATTCTGGAGATGTTTTTATTATAGAAACACCTGCTGTTACATATATTTGGATTGGAAAGGTATTTATAATATCTCTCATTGTACTAATTTAAATTTCTTTTCATTTTTTTTTATAGATGAAGCAATCTTACAATAAATATTTTTGTTTTTTCTGTTTTACTTATGTTGAAATTTTTGAGAAAAATTATTTGAAAACTTGATTAAATATAGAATTCGAAAACATTTACTGCCACAGTTTTATATAACTTCAGTGAAAATGAATTTTAGTAGTAATATCAAAAATTAGGAAGCTAATCATTATCAATCATGGTTATATTATATATTCATGCACAATAGTACAGGTTAGTCCTTAATTTATAAAGTGGTTCAGTTTCAAATTCTGCTATCATAAATCAAAATGGTTAGAAGTTAAAAATGACCAAAATTTATGGATTTGTACAATGGGAAAACTGCAAATTTGCTTCAAGCAAATTTGCAGTTTTCCCATTGTACAAAATGAGCATAAAGACACACTGAAAAACTGCCTTAATCTGTTTAATATAGTTCCAAATTTAACCAATTAGATTCGTATGTAGGAGCGACAGCCCGTAATTTTAAAGACATTAGCTGAACACATTTTCAAAGGGTAACCTCAACACCGCGCTAGCTCTAAGAACTTATGAGAAAAACACTAATGTTTTATGGCATAATGCACGTATTATAAGGGAAGTACGTGATCGTAAGACATTGCCAACTGCTGAAAAGATTGAAATCCTAAAAAACAGTAAAGTTGATAACATTATTAATATCAGGCAGGCGGATGGCCTTAGTAATGAGTGGAAGTACGCAGTGCATAAAAATACTTAGTAATTTGCTCTTAACCCTTCCCCCTCATTTTGTATTAATACAACATAATTAAATTTTTTAATTTATTTTATTTAATTATTTATTTCCATTTATTTTGTATCAATATTGTTCAATGTTAAATTCAAAAATTATTCCTTTGTTCTATTTTATATATTCAAATCTACAACTGATGATGGTATTGATATTACCGAAAGTGATTTTGTTTCTACAATAAATTAAATTATTTCTCACTGCTTGGTGTGCTTAAATTTGAAACTATATTGTACAAAATGAATTATCTACTCATATCTTCTGATATACTTCTCTATATACTATAGATGTCAGTAAATGTCCTTGTTATTCTGATGAATCGCTAAATTGGTTAGAAATCAGAAATTTGTTTTGGCTTTGCTTATGTAAATGTTGTCATAAATTTGTCTACATCACAATATGGCAGCATCTACAATAATAGAAATATTTAAAATAAAAATAAAATGAATGATTTTTGTATAATTTATTGATCTATGTATTATTTTAGATTTTATATGCCTGTTTTAAGTATTATTTTGTGATTAGTTTCAGATAATTTTTCATCAAAATTATTGTCTAATGGCAAAGATGATTATGATTGAAAAATATAAAAATTTTTTTTTTTACTTTTCAATAAAATTAAATGAATAAAGCTTTAAAACAAATATAGGCATTCTTATTTTCCTGAATTTTTATAAACTTTTTTATGCGGTTTTAGAAAATTATGAATCATATCTCCAATTTTTCAACGTAAGTTAGGTTGTTTTTTTTTGTATGACTTTTTATATATAGTTTTCTGTGAAATGTATCTACTGCATAAAAAGAGACTTGACTGTATTTTGTTTCCAGACTTATAATTGTAAACTTGATAAATAGATTTCTTCTTCTGAAATTAATATTTCTGTTTATTTTTAAAATTATTTAGTTTGATAATCCTACTGCTAAATGTGCTGTTTTAGTTTTTGTAAGTTATTACTTCAGAATTTAAAAATTTATAAAATTTGAAACATATATAAGCAATCCTTAACTTTCAAGTAAAGGGAATTCATTAAAATAAATTCATAATTTTATTTTATAATTTAAAAAATTTTCCCCATCTATTCACTATCAAAATAATTATGGCCACTTAGATAAAATGCCAGACAAAATTGAAATCATCAGAATAAACTGCTTAGACTTTAAATAACTGATTATCATAACACTATTATACTGCGTACTTGTCACTATTACACTATTATTCCATTACACTATATAATGGAACTACTAGATGAAGTGGAAAGAGAAAATTATAAATGGAAAATGGTGAATCAGGCAAAAAAAGAGAAATAACCAATTAAAAAGAAAATAGGAGAGAAAAGGCATGCATAAAGAGGACTAAACAATGGATGAAAGAAGAAAACATAATAGTGACAAGGGAGGACAAAGGAAAAAGAATGGTACTAATGAAGAGAGAGACATATGATGAAATGTTAAACGAGAGCATAAAGGAGTAAAACTCGATTATCTTAACAGAGAACCCAATCTGCTCCCTTATGGTCGCAACTGAAGCTCTAAGAAAAAGAAAGGATTTCCCAGATTTTCTAAAATTCCAAAAGACACTAGCCCCAAAATGTCTTAAACTGTTTGAGTATGCGAAGACTCATAAGAATCCAGTAAAAATATGCCCCATAGTTGATAAGACAGGGTGCCCGACTCTAAAATTAGAGAAGAAACTGGCCAACTGGTGCTTGGAGCAACTAGGAAAATATAAATATTTTGTAAAATCCTCCAAAGCAAGGTGTGTAGGTGTGTGTGTGTGTGTAGGTGTGTGTGTTTGTTTGTTTTTGTTTATTTGTTGAATCAACAATGTAGCAAAACCAATTTGATATATATATGCATAAAAGCAGTTAAATTAACTATGATATAATATGCTTATGCTTAATTTTTAAAGTGATAAATATTCAATATTTTCACCTTTCATTTATTAAGGATATATTTTGCTAGAGTAACAGATAATATATAGCTTTTCTTCTTATATCTCTTTTTAAATTATAGAATAGCAATACAATATACAAGAATCCCCAATTTATGTTGTCTTGTGTTACATTGTCCCATACTTGTTATCCAGACTACATTTATTAATCAAAGTGAACAAATTAACTTGCTGAGTGCCTGTGCCATGTCTGTGTGTCAAGCTGATGTAATGAAGAACATTAAAAAACAATAAAAAACAATCTAAAAAAATTCAATTCTGATTTTATTAATCCAGCTTTTGCATATCGTCTTTTCGTGTGTAATCAGTGAAAATATGCCCTTTTGGTGGTGGGTCCTAAATTTTTTTGGTTGCCAAAATATTTTTTAAAATTTTGTGTAAACAAGCATTGTTTATCATTAATTTCTTTGGATATCTTTGTATTATTCCAATTATTCAGCACTGTGTTAATTGAAACAATTATTAACAACACTTATTTAAAAATCATTAATTCTTTTAAATAATTTAATGCATGTTTATAAATCATAAATTAATCTCAAGTACAATCGCATGGCTCCTTTCAGCACTGTATTAATTGCAACAATTATTGACAACACTTATTTAAAAGTCATTAATTTTTTAAAAGAAAAATCTAATATGCATTTATAAATCATAAATTTATCTAAACTACAATCGCATGACTCTTGTAGAATATGCATTTCAGCTTATTTCATATTTTAGCCCTTTTAAGTTCTCTTATTTTTTTGCCATGCTGTAAAAATTTATAATATAAATACAAATTAACAACTTACATTTACAATAAAGAAAAATTTACAAAAAGAAAAAACAATAACCCACTGAACATAATTCCATCTAAAAAATTTTTGACAATTTTCTTATTGTGATACTAGCTCTCCAACAGACAGATTTTTTAAATTATTCCACATTTATCTACAGTTTATATAACAAACTTTATTTATTTCTCGCTCTTATATTATTTTATTAACATTTATTAAATTTTATTATGTTAAACTATTAAGACTATCTTTACAACAATATTCTTTAATTAATATAACTTTATTTTTAACAGTATTCTTATTATTCTTTTTTTATTTTAAACATTAATCTTATTACAAAAAAATTTAATTTACCTCAAATATCAATTTAAAACATTCATTTTAATTTCACAATATCACTTAAAGTATTTCTTTTACATAATACCAATATTAAAAAGAGAAAACTCTACCTTCCTTTGAGAGAATTCTATTTAATTTACATTTTTTTTAAGCTATTTATTTCATTTACTAGTGCCCTCTAGGGAAAAATAATGCTCCACCATATATCTAATATATTTAGTCCATTATTATTATTTACTAATAAATTTTTATTTTTATAACCTTCTTTTTTAATAAAATAAAATTCATAATATAACCTTTTTATATGTTTTCATTCTTGTTTTAATATCTGTAGAAGTTATTGTTTATATTACATTTATTTAGTCTCATCGAAATTATTTTGGCTCTGAGGGCCAAACCGTTGGTTCTAGAACCTAAATATTAAAAGTGCAAAAGGTGCTAACGACTTGCTAAAGAGTGCAAAAGAAAAAATTCAAAAATTCGAAACTGGAGGGGCTGGGCCCCGATTCTGTTTTGGCTCCGGGGGGCAAACGGTGGGGGTGCAAACGAAAATATTAAAAGTGCAAAAGGTGCTAACGATTTGTTAAAGAGTGCAAAAGAAAAAATTCGAAAATTCGAAACTATTGGCTAACGTGCAAAAGAAAAAATTTCGAAAATTCGCAACTGGGGGGCCAGTGTGAAGTTAGCCCCCAAATTTGTTTTGGCTCTAGGAAGAGGGGGGCCAGTGTGAAAGTTAGCCCCCCAAATTTGTTTTGGCTCTAGGGGCCAAACGGTGGGGGGTGCAAACAAAATTATTAAAAGTGCGAAAGGGTCTACGAGTGCAAACGAATGCAAAAGAAAAAATTTAAAAATTCAAAAGTGGGGAGCCAACTTCACACCGGGCAAACGAATGCAAAAGAAAAAATTTAAAAATTCAAAAGTGGGGGGGCTAACTTCACACCGGTTACTATGTCCATTAGGCAACGTCATTCCATGACACTACTACAAGTAGGACAGACTATAGCATATGACGTTTTAAACATTTGTATATTCAATGATGTTCACATGTAAAAGCATCATGTGATAGATAAATGAATGGGCTATTAATGTGTATAGATACATTCTCAAGTGACAAAATACACAAAGTTTATAACCAAAATTATTCAACTCCAGTTATTAGCAATCTATTTATGTTTCTTATTGATATAACTAGTTCTGATGATGATTCTAAATTTTTGTAAGCATTCTTGAATTTTTATAAGCTTTTTATGAAAACTGTTTTAAATGAATCAATTTCTTAGAATTTTTATTGTCTTCTTTCTTGATTTTCTGGATTATTATATTTAGATTATTCTAATTATATATAATTAGAATAATTTAAATATAATTCTTTCAACTTTCAAGCAAGAATGTATTTTTCATACAATGAACTATAAAATACTTAAAACTATAAAAAAAAAACAGACACAAAGTAAATATTCTTTAATTATATTAAAACAGACAATACTATTTCTTAATCATTCATTATTTTTTATTTCATTCTGACTACTATTTAAGTAAAAAGTAAGAAAATACAAATGTAAACAATTGTTCAACATGTAAATGAATGTGACATGCTTATGGGGCTTGGGAAATTTCTGTCCTGCATACTTTAGGGTGTACAGTGTTAATTACAGAAGTTATAGTTGCTATGGATTAAAATTAGATGAAACCTGAATTTACCTTTACATGCTGAAATCAGCAAAAATTATAGTTGTTTCGGTTCATACCAAAACAACTATAGAAGAAATGTTTTTAGATTAAGATTTTTGATATAAATTTAAAAATTTTCAAAAAAATATATATAAAAACTATTTAAGAATAACAAAAACTAATCATGTATCACTTATTGCTTAGAATCATTAAATTTCAATAAATTTTTATGCAACTTTTTGACAATTATATGATAAAATTTCAATTCAAAATGTTCATAATGTTTGGATTTTAATAAATTATTGCTCAATATATGGTCCAAACTTCTTTATTCATGATTTGTTATAGATATTCAACTGTTTAAAAATAATAATTATTTGATTGGATGCCTAAACAATCATAAAAAAATCATGTAATCATCAGTCTCATAAAGGTTTTGCTCACTTTTTATAATTTTGTTTTACAAAAAAAAAAAAAAAAAAAAAAAAAAAAAAAAAAAAAAAAAAAAAAAAAAAAAAAAAAAAAAAAAAAAAAAACTATATTAGTATACTGGAAGTAGTATTAGTAACTGTATTAGTATATCCAGTTAGTGAACCAATAACTATATTAGTTATATGTTCACTAACTGGAAGAAATTGGAAGAAGGTTTTCACTTTTATGAAATGTGAAAATAGTATTCAGCATTTATTTCGCAGCCAACCCTTATAGTGACAATATGAATTCCAAGCTGAGAGTGTGGTGCTTTCTCTGTTCTTTCCCGGGAACTACAGCATCAAGCTGCTATAACTTTGAACAATATCTGTGAACATCTGTGCTTTATTCATAATTTATTTGGTACATCACAATTAATATATCAGATACATCATAATGTATCAGAAAAGACTAATAGAGTTCATAAGAGTGTGATAATTAGCATAAAATTGAACATGTAACATATAAAATATGTCTTCTGTTATTTACTATATTATTTGTTGATTTAGTGGTTAATTTTTAATTTAAAGTTAGATTAATTAAGTTACCATATCACATACTTTATCTGATAGTGCCACTTTTACAGCCCATTGAATGCTGTCCAACACCTATGATGGTGTCAATTGTAAGATTAAACATGAACTTTTATAAAACAAAACTTCAAAGAAAATATCCAAACAGAAATCTTAATAATGGGAAAGAATTTATACTAATAATGTTAGTGCTATCCCATAATTAATAAATATACTAATGATTAAACAAATAGTTGTATCATTTATAAATTAATAATTTTTAACCAGAATTTTTATTAATTAATTTGAAGAAAAAAATCTGCCTCAGTCTGGGTCAAGCAATTTTTAAAGTTTTAATAAAAAGTATCAAGGGATTAATTTGGCAGTTTAGATTCTATTTGGTTGAAACATGCTTTCAGTCTGTCAGACCACACATCTATTCAAAAACTTGTGTTGTGGGACCCAGAATTGAACCCTGATCCTCTAAGAAAGAAAGCCACTGCTTTACCATATGACTATCTGACCAACTTTTTGGTCTGGAAATAGTTAAAAATTTTTCCCATATAAATTAATGAGAATTGTTTCTTTGTTTTACATCTTTTCAGTTTATATAATATTTCATAGTAATAATCTACTTTTTTCTCTAATTTGAATCTTTAAATTACTTATAAATCATACACTGCCAAATCTTATACAATGAAAGATAAAAACAGCTCATAGGCAGGAATGTATACTATAAAAAAACTTTTATTACATGTAGTAGCACTTTTGATACAATTATACATTCCTGCCTATGAGCTGTTTTTATCATTCATTGAATCTTTAAATTTAAAATTAAAGATTCAAATAATAATTGAAATAAAAAATATAAACTTTTTAAAACATGCCTTAATTTCTTCTGGCGCTAACAATTCTGAATTATTAATTCCTTGAGGAATTACTTCTTCAATACTTATTGTTGATATATTACTAATATCAGGAACAGGCTAAATATTAAAAATAAATAAATAAATTAAATATTTTGTATTAATTAATTAATTTTTTTATTTCTTAATATAATAAAATACAGTCTCCCTCTGATTTACATAATTTCAAATTGCAAAAAATGCAATAAGTACTGAAAATTTCAAAAGATTTTGACAAAAATTAAGCAATATTTCAAAATTTTTTTTGTATATTAATTAGGTTTACTTTCAAAACATTGCTGACATCAAGAGGTTAAAGTCAATAGCTATGAAAATGAGCCTAGAACTATTGATATAGTAAAAAGGAAATCATATCTGCATTTGATAAAATTATTACAGGTATTTTAAAGAATTTAAAAAAATATATATTTATTATGTCAGAAAGTACTTTGAAGTCAAAGACCATAAATACAAAAAATATAAAAAAACATTTACTGGAATATGCAAACATTTAAATAAATTCTGTATACAGCCTATACATTCTATAAACATAATGTACAACTTAAATATATTATTATATTGATGTAAAAATAATTTCCATTTTCTTATAATTATTCAAAATTTATAACTATAGGAAGTTTTATTATATTAGGTGTTCATTTTTGACAGAAAATGCAATTGATGAAGGTAGATGGTATCTTGTATTAATAATTGTAATAATAGTAGTAGTGTTTTAGCAACTATAGGATTTAGTACTGTATAAATTTCTAAAAGAAAATTTAAAGAAATTTACCCATTTTTCATTATCCACAAAAATTACTCTCTTAAAATGTAACTTTTTTGAAAAATGAAAGATAGATAAGGATCATTACATTTTCATTTAGAGATTTAACTATACATGGTGCGTCAGCTAAATCCGGACAAAATACCGCTCTTCCGATCTAAAATTTTATTTAACAAAAAGAATAAAATTATGAGAAACATTTATAATTAAATTAACAAAAAGAATAAAATTATCAAAATTATCATTTGTACATTAATTTAGAATCCTTTTAGATTAAAATTACTTGAGATAATTCCCTTCTGCCTCAATTACTGCCTTGATCCTCAACTGGAAAAGATGACATGACCTGCGCAACGCCTGCTTGTCCAGATTCAAAAACGACTGCCTAAATAGCGGCCTGGAGAGATGCCACATTAGGATGTCTCGACCTATTAGAGACCCTTTCAACAATGCTCCATACGTAGTAGTCCAAAGGATTCAAATGTGAACTGTTAGGAGGCCAGAATTCTTTAGACCAAAACATAGCCACATTGTCTGACAACCTTGTCTGGCATCTGTTGTACTTTTATGACGTAGGACTTGTACCATAGGTTCTCTTCCACAGTTCAATGCATTGTGGAAGAGAACCTATGTCCACACTCAATGTTTTTGCCAATTGCCAGAGATGCCCTGGGTCCTCTGAGATGAGCTCTTGAGCCCTTTGGACAACTTTTGATGTCCTTGATGATCTCTCCCTGGAATGGGGCTCTTTCTTGCCAGGTTTGCAGAACCTTCTTCAGACTTCTCTGAAGCCGGATATCTAGCAGCATCATCATAAACTGTCGATATTAGATAGTTAAAGAACCAAATATTTCGGTAGGTGAACGCCCAGCATGAAGATCTTCGATTATAGCTGTTCCCTATATTCTGCACTTGATCTTAACTGATCAGCCATTTTGAACTTATCCTCAAATACATCGTCTGTCTGGCTTACTAAAACATCAGCAGCATCGTAGCACTGAGGTCAAATATGCCGGGAAATTCAATTTGAAATTTGTCTGGATTTAGCTGATGCACCCTGTATGTTACTTCTTTTAACATATGATTTACAGTTGAGTCTCTGTAGTCTGATACTTTGCCAGTCCAACACTTCCAGTAGTCTGACACTCTGAGAAACCATCATGCTGCCTATGCAAAATTTTCATGTCACAATTTGTCGATGTGTGAGAGAAAGAGATTGATTTTATCAAATATCAGTTGCTACTTATTTGTTGAGTAGGCATTTTGATGGGACTAATTTTTAAGCTCAGTACACTGTTTACAATAAAAGAGTGTTTTTTTTTCCTATATTAGTGTTTGTTGTTTATCTTTATATAATACCACAAATCAGAAAAAGTGAAAATTGGGATAAAATTGAGATGTTTGTGTGGAAGTTAACTTCGACCTATCTTATTTTATTATGCACTTTATTATTTATAGCTATTTTCTCATTATCTAACGTATTATATATTAGTTTACAAGTTAACTTACTTCCACCTGCTCCATCGTAATTGGCAATCATGTGATACGGAATCGGAAACCATCCTCCATAAGAGCTGTCCCGGGTAATGACGTCATCTTATCTAACTAATATTACCACTAGTCCAATATGCGAATGTAAGAATGATCCATATCAGTGTTTTGTTTGGTATATAAATTAATTATAAAGAGGATGACACAATGGAATTACTCTGTAAGCTAATAACTTTAAACTTGTTACATATAAGTATGCAAATGAATGAAGTGCGGGATTGTGATTGACTTGGTATAAAAGTTGATGCATCCGATAAACCAATGGAGGTGTTGTATTGATGTGAAGTTGGCAAAAGTGTCATTTGAGTTTCTTGTAAAGATCGACAATTGTTTGAAGTTTGTATCGGAGGTGGAGGTAGTAAATTTTAGTAGTATTTAAGGTACTTTCCTTTCGTGAATAGTTGATTTGTTGATTTTTGAATTGGATTAAACAAGTTTTGTCAATTAACATTTATTGTTGTTTTATTATAGTTTCAATAAAGCATTTATTAACACTTTTCTAAGTGTAACTATAAAAGCAGCACAAACTGGCAGGTGCAAGAAAAACTCAAATAATTTCTTTATTGCTAACATTTTCGATGCATTATTTGCATTCTCTTCAGACAAAGAACATAACAGAACAGAACATAAATTTAAATACAATTCAAACAAAACATAAAATAGAATATAAACGCTTTTCTTAACAGAACTATGCAAGTAACCATGGTAACTAACAAATAAACAACTACACAAACTAAAGTTAAAATAAACCATGACAACCCGGATAACAAAATAATAAAGTCCGGACGTAAAAGGTGAACACAATAAAAAAAATATATTTTTAACAATTTTTATGAAGGTTAAGTTCATTCAGCGAATTAAACAACCTCCAAGGCCACCAGTCCTACAAAATAAATCACACAACTAAAGTCTGTTGTAAAATTGCGTTCTTAAAAATTAATTATACATTAATGAAAGAAAAACTTGATTTAGCTATTAGAATTTGTTAAGAGAAATTTCCACGCATCAGACAACTCTTTTGCCAGTTGGTTAATATTTATGAGGATCTCTTTCCTTTCACCTCATAGATTTCCAGAGCTTCCGCTAGGGTCACATATCGGTCTTCCGCTAAAGGTCTAATCACTTCCGCCTTTTCCCAATCTATACTTACGTCATACTCTAATGCGCATGTTGCTAAGGCTGTAGTTGCACATCCTTTAATTAGATCTTTCTTATGTTCATCTAGCCTCTTTACAAAATTCCTAGTATTCACACCGATATAGATCTCATCTACACCTGTGTCATTATTCACAAGAGGCACCTTATATACACCAGACTTCTGTTTATTTTCAACTCTGTCTTTATAGCATCTTAACTTATTAAACAGTGTGGGGACCTTTTACAAGCTATTCCTCTGAGTTCTGCATTAAGTTTTTAACTAACTTAGAATCCTTCATAGTATACGATACCAGATGGAAATGGATCTCTTCTACATTTAACGGTGCTTTCTGTTTAGAAAACGACGCCTTTACCTTCTCATAAATGTTTTTTTAAGAAAGCTCTCGTATACCCATACAATTGCCCTGTCTGGTAAATATACTGCAGTTCATTCTCTTTCTCTAGCTGAGTGTTCACATATAATTCCGCCCTTTTGAAAAAATACCTAAAGCCAGAGGCCTTATAGGATAATGGATCTGCGGACCATCTCGGTATAATCACCGGTTCATATGTTTGTTTTCTGAAAACGGTGATGTTAAGATGTTTTTCAGTTATTCTTAAACTTATATCCAGGAAATGTGTTGCAGTCTGACTACTATGTTGTTGTTTTGAGACAAGCCCGTAAGGTTTTAGACTTAGACCTTTTTAGATGTAGACTAAAAATTACTCCCTCCCTTCTGTTAAAGTTTAAATAATAACATTATTTAAACTTTAACAAAATGGAGTCATATATAATTGAAAAATTATACTTTTTAAATTAACTTTGACTTAAAATTATGTTGTGGAATACTATTAATTATTCCACAACATAATTTTAAGTCAAAGTTATACTTCATTTGCATATTAAATGTTATATTAAAAAACTCATAAAATATTAAATTTCACAAATAACATCATAATTTTACATTTACCTTTTTATACAAAACAATTAAAAAAAAAATGAAATATTTAAGATTTTGAGTAAAATTAGATTCAAAGTTAGCTGTTAGTTTCTTTACATAATAATGGAATCATACTTTGTTTATATTCAGTGACTCCCACTTACAAAAAACACAGATATGTTTTTTAGTCCCTCACTTATTTACAATGCACAATCTACTGTCAGAAAAACAATAGAATGGTAAAGACTTACCAACAGGGAACTACTAGAATTATTTTAGAAATGTGACACTGTTTACATAATAAAGTTGAGTTGGATTACATCTAATAAAAAATAAATATATCAGAACTTCTTTACTTGATATAAAACAGATATATGAATAGTAAAAATCGATAATTTTATAAGAAGAAAAATTTTTTTATCGGAGATTGAATATGTGACGTCTCATAGAAACTTCTCAATACTTTACTTATTTGGAATTCAACTACATTCTGCCGAGTTAATTAATAAAAATTCAAATTTTCATTTGTTAATATGCAAGAAGAAATGTTATTATTATCCATTCATTTAGCTTTGTAATAAATTTTAAAAATTGTTTAAAGACTGGACACCCTATATACTAATACTCGCTTTGTTTTGCTTCTCCTGTTATTCGCTTGATGTGCTACCATCTGTAGGGATGTGACTTGCTTCACAGTTTTTACTATTGAATGTCGTATCTGTATACTCTTTAATCTGTGACATAACTAGGCAAGTAACCATGGTAACTAACAAATAAACAACTACACAAAAATTTATAACTTTTTTTGTGACATAACTAGGCAAGTAACCATGGTAACTAACAAATAAACAACTACACAAAAATTATAAAAAATAATTTATACTTTTTATTTACTTTTTATAAATTTTTATAACTTTTGTAAGTGTTTTGAGTTTAATAAATTTATATTTTTTTGTCAGTTAACTTGTTTGAGAATTTCTTCCATTTATTCGTGTAAGTTCTAACATCATTGTTTGTTTGTTCTAGTCTAACACTTAATCGGTACTTTTAGTTTAAGTTCCGATTTTTTGGCTTCGTATCGCAAGCTAGACGTTACGTTGTTGTTAAATTGTTTTTGTAATTAATTAGTTTCAACTTAGAGCTTAGTTAAAGACCTGAGCTCAGGCCAAACTCTGGATTGCAGAATCGTTAGACCGTTAGGAGTAGTTTATAAATAATAGTTTTGACATTCGATCTCATCCGTGACTTTGCATGTTTATGAAAGATTTGAAGAACAAGAGCAGTGACAGGAAAGTCTTAATAAGCTGAGCATATTTGTTTGTGTAATTTCGTTTTTTTCATTGAACTTCCAATAATCCAACAAATCACTGAAAGATAATTAAATATAACAGCACAAGTTCAAGCAAAAGATTGTTATATTTATTTGCTAAAGATCTTTCAGCTTAAAAAAACAATCTTCAGTAGGAATAAGTAAAAGAATTACAAACAGAGCAAGTCTTATAAGAAAAAGCGGAAAATATTTTGAACTTCAACTGAAGTAAAAGTATAAATCTCTGAAATCCGACAAGCCCTGGTCCCATGTGTGTCTATTTACAGAGATCCTACTCTATATAAACTTGAATTTATATAAATTAGATGTTAAAATAAGTAACATATGGTTATAATACTGCACTGATCTGGTATTTACCATAATTCTTTTTTTTATTTTTCAAGAAATATAGTATAAATATTTAATGTAATTTCAAATTACAAGTTTTTAAAACATATTGGTTTAAACATTTAAACTTGTGTTAATTGATTTACGTTTTGTGTGTTTTTGTTGATTAAGTATCATATTTGTTATGATATTGTGCATTATCTCATTTTCTCTCAGTAAAATATGATGCCATAATATTGTATCAGAGCAATAATTGTAATCACTTACATTCAGGAATTTTTGTTAAAAAAATTATTTTTCCAACTTAGTTAAAATTCAATGTGTATAAAATTATGAAAAATGTCCTCTATACATGAATAAAGGAATATCTGTATAAGAATGCAAGCATTAATATACAGAATGGCTAAATGAAATTTATGAGCATACTCTAAGCATAGATAAGAAAATTCAGGGCCATAAATGATATTTTAGCAAAAAAGTAAATTGTTTAATATATTTTTGTTCATATGTATTGAAATTTAACATAATTAAAAACGTTTTGCATCTGTATATCTCTGAAACCCAAAACTACTGTATATACTTGTGTATAAGCCGAGGTTTTTTCTCAAAAAAAATTTCTGAAGTGGAGGGTTGGCTTATACACAGGTCAAAAAAAAAATCAGCTTTTGTTTGACTGGAGAAATTGAAGTAATAAGCAAAACCATTGAAGTAATATGGGTTTTGGCTGGAGAATTTGAAGTAATAAGCAAAACCATAACTTATTGAATGCATCTCCTGAAGACCAGGAAGGAAATTTTGCAATAATTCATTTAATACAAGTAAAATTTTATCTTATCCCGAAGCGATCGAGCATGTCGCACTGCCGACTCCAACCTGCATCTATATACTATATTCAAATAGGCGACACTGCACTGCGCTGCGAGATACGATGCGATGCGAAAATTTGACAATCGATCGAGATCTTACCAAGGATTCATTTTTGAGTGAAAAATATATTAAGTTTTCGTTATTATAAATTAATATTTTAATCCATCCGCTAGAAAATCCATAAATACTTATTATATTTAACTCATTGATGATTTTAATTCATTTGCTAGTAATAGATAAGTACTTATTATATTTAACCCATTGATGATTAAATAGATTGAAAAATAAACTAAACGAAAAAATAATAATTATTTAAAATCTGTACTGAAAAATAACTTTAATCTATCAAAAAAGTTCGTCGTAAGCAAAATCAAAACTTCGAAATTGCACGCTTAAAGTCTAGAAATCACGTTGCACACGTCATCATAACGGTATATGACATCATCGTTAGGATGATCCACTCATTTTAAAATACGATCAAAAATTTCAATATGATAAGAACTGAACTCGACAAAATACAATGTAATGCTATGTTTCCACTGGACAGTTAATTACAGTTAAATAGCATTAAAGATGATCACAATTATCTTTTTCCGTGATAAAAGTGGTGTTTATTCGTGCTGACAATTAACAGGTTATGATGAATTGCCACTGATTCCATTTGTAGTAGGATTTTTCATTAATAATGGACGATTTGAATGTTCTCATCGAGACTGATTCAATATGTCATTATTATTAAGAAATGAAATGGAGCGTTTGATCAAATATTTACTATTAAAGGCACTAAATGATCATTTACAGGAGGAAAATTGTAATATTTCTCTCTTATTTTAATTCTTTTAAGGAGTGTTTTACTTATCTTTTCGATAGACGGTAGAATTACATTTTTGTGATTGAAGATCATTTAAGTATTCTTTCCAAACATCGTAAAGCGACACAATTTCCTTATCAGACCAATTATTATTACGTCTTTTACAATTTCGACATAACAGAGTAATCCGCCATTTTAAACTTGTTTTCTTCCTGATGTAGCGGACCGCGGAGAGAGCTCGTAATGCAAATAATCAAGTACAAAAGCAATTAAACAAGTTCTGGAAACTTGGTTAAGTTAATCACGTTGTTTGCAGTTTAATCATGATCAGTAAATCAGGTTCGCGTTTACATGTATAAACTTAATCTCAATCAAACATTTAATCAGAATCAACTGTCCCATGGAAATGTAGCATAAGGGAAAATGAAACTTCAAATGTTTTCCCTTATGCACAGATTACTAATACAGATGGGACACTTCCTATACTTTCAATGGTAACTTTTCAAAATGACGTAGTCAAATAAAGAACCAATCACATTGCTTAGAACGTAACGTAACTTAGATGGCGCTATTAACAGTTAAACGTCATCATCAACAAAGCCAATAAAAGAAGTCAGGATATGACATCACAAAAATAGCTGTACTTCCTGTATAATCGTTATTGTGAATACTACCTTCTCGATTTATTTTCGATTTTAAGAAGTTAAATGTATTTTTAAAAATAAAAAGTTGATTTTTAATCATACTTTAGATTTTATACATTCGAATTACGTATAATACAAATTTGCTACTAATTTCTTTCCGAATTGTTAAACATTAATGAAACCTGTATTCATGTATTTATATTCTATTTTCTAGCATCAGAAAACAACATATAATATATTAATATAATTTTATTGAAAAATGATATTTGTACAAACTGAAGTTAATTATATATCAAAAAATATGTTAGTGATATTAAATAACAATAATGAAAACATTTCAAAATAACTAATATACAGTACGTTTACTAAGCCTAAGCGGATGAGTTCTCTCTCTCAGTAGGTAATACGTTGTATAATATAAATTCCAATCTTCTTCTTCTTCTTCCTGTTTATATGAAGGAAAATATGGCCCATAAATTCCAATCTACACTACAATATCTTTTATAAATAACTAAAGTTAACTTCGATCCACGAGCTACAATCAAATGTCTTAAGAAAAACAAGATGGCTAATAGAAACCAAAGCTGCCTTATGGGAAACAGATTACTACGTCATATTATTATTCAATATAATTCTATATTTTTAAATAACAAACTATCCATTATTATTTAAATGATTTTGGAAATATTAATATTGGTCAATGTCTTGAAAAATTGCAAAACTTTTACTTTCAAGAAAAAAATACACTAAATCACCTAACTGAGGGGGCGGTGTAGTAATGAAATTTCCTTGTTTTTAGCTAAGTGTCGCATCTGTATTAGTAATCTGTGCCCTTATGCTCTTAGGAGCTGTGTGACATAGACGTATTCCAATGGAATTTTTACTGTGATACTTACCGGTAAATATAAATTTTTTTTAGAAAAGAAAACAATTATTCAACAACAATAATAATAAGAAAATATTTTTATGTAAATTATCAAAATTTATTATTATTCGTTAACTTGATATTTTCTGAAGTGACGTAACCCTAACATCCGCATCGGGTAAAATTTTACTTTACCTGATGCAATCCAGCGCGTTGAGCCATTATCTAACCTCTGCATTTATATAAGTGCATCAGCTAGGCGACACTGCACTGCCTGATGCGCCATGACACAGAAATTCTGACAATAATCCAAGAATCTTATGTAGGCGCGCTGTATTATTGTATTGTAGAGAATTTCTGCATCACGGCGCATCAGGCTGCACAGCGTTGCCTCTCTGATGCACTTATATAAATGCAGGTTGGAGCCGGCGGCGCGAAGCGCTCGAACGCTTCAGGTAATGTCAAATTTTACCTTTTAAATTATATATTGGTCTTATATAAATGCAGGTTGGAGCCGGCGGCGCGAAGCGCTCGAACGCTTCAGGTAATGTAAAATTTTACCTTTTAAATTATATATTGATTTTACCTTTTAAATTATATGTTTGTATTATATACAAACATATAATTTTATATGTTTGTATAAAATTTTACCTTTTAAATTATATGTTTGTATTATAAAATTTTATATGTATTTATTTAGTTTTCAATAAAATATATTTATATTTTTTGGCAAATGGCATTAATATATGATAACTAAAAATCAAAAATCACGTTGGCAAATGGCATTAATATATCCGTAATATTTATCGGTTTCAAATTTTTGCCGAATTTTAAGTGCTAAAGTCAGGGGTAGTCTTATACACGGGTTATGCATTTTTACCGATTTTTAAACTCTAAAGTCGGGGGGGTCGGCTTAAATTCGAGTATATACGGTAAGTAATTAGAAGACTTATATGACATTTTAATATACAATAATGTTTTAGAATATTTTATAAAAAAGTTAAAAAATTGCAATTCTACTTCTAATAATGGACATTATTACCATCTTGATGTTTTTGAAAATATATTATTTCTCAACTTAGTTTTGATTGGGGGAATTCTTTAATCTTTAACACTCGAAAAGTAAAAAAATTAACTTCTCTTACCCTCCAATGCATTTTTACCGATTTTTAAACTCTAAAGTCGGGGGGGTCGGCTTATATTCGAGTATATACGGTAAGTAATTAGAAGACTAATTATATGACATTTTAATATGCAATAGATGTTTTAGAATATTTTATAAAAAAGTTAAAAAATTGCAATTCTTCTTCTAATAATGGACATTATTACCATCTTGATGTTTTTGAAAATATATTATTTCTCAACTTAGTTTTGGTTGGGGAATTCTTTAACCTATATATATATATATTCTTT